>VCCN01004508.1:3761272-3782647 GCA_006491835.1 Architeuthis dux | reverse complement strand
ACTGCACACTTGTTTTGCAGTTCTGCATGCCTTAGGAAAATACATTGAGAGATGTAGAATTGATGCATTAGCTATCGAATGTGATGTATATTCACCTGCTACCTTACGGCAAGTATTTGGAGGAAAAGCTTTTAAGAGAGTGAAACACCACATTATCAATTTACTGCTACTACTTAAAGTTTGATGCAATCTTGGAAAATGTGACTGATAGTATTAAAGAAAAATGTATCAAACTCAGGGATTGCTTGCACAGCAGGGATGTAGAGGCTAATGTAAAAATTGGTGAACTTTAGATTATTATGTTGAAAATCTTCATGACATCTTAAATAGTAAATCTTCTGTAGGTTTGGCAAGGTTTTTAGATAACTATTTGAAACAAGTTGAGGGCCTCCTGCATATCATCAGAGCTTTTCACCAAAGTAATTTTAGTGAATACCTTGCTGCTTTAGATGATCAATGTAAGTACTTCTTTGCTCATGTCTTATATCCCTATGCAAGGTTGATGCCAGTTCAGTTAGCAATGATGGAAGAATTGAAAGGAAGTGACCTTGAAACATGGCATGCTCTCAACAAGAAGGCCTTTGGTGTCAACAAATCTGCAACACTGTTTACTATATTTTTTGTTGACCAGAACCTGGAGCAAAAAATTACAGAAATCAAGGGTATATGGCCCAAAATTATTACCCAAAAAGATGATACCCTTGACAGGTTTTTGCTCACTGTGCCATATTTATCTCAATGTGTAAGTGAATTTACAAGTCAATATGACTATAACCTTGGGCATGATAGATCAGAGCACTATCAGTGAAGTGGTGATATGGATTGCAGAATGCTTTTACGATGAAGCAATCTATTGAAGTTCATTGTGAAGGCAATACTTTCATTAATTCTCCTCTTAAACATGTTGTCTCTTCAAAAGTAATCCCTAAAGAGTTTCAATCTGATATTCTTGATAGGGATACAAAAGGTCAAAGTAGATATAAAGAATTTGTGGAGATTAGATTGATTCTTAATTCTCCAATGTCAATATGTGATACTATTAGAAACATGAAGTTAAAGGCTTATTCAACATGAATGGCCAATGCAGTTATTAGAATCAAGGACAAAGTCATTAAACTACAAGAAGGGCATCAGTTACTAGCTCAATTTCTCATAATTCAGCAGTCCTGACTGTAATGTTTATATATGTATGTATATATGTATGCTTAATATCAATAAACACACTGAAGCAAGCTACCCAACAGCCCCCATTAACAAGCCCTGTTTCCGGTCCCGGAAACGAGGGCCCGGATGTCGGAGCTGAGTAGGTCTCTTTGACCACAGGCGATTGCCCTGAACGCATGTCCTTTTGTTCATCTCTCCTCCTTTTTCTAAACAGAACTAAATATTGTTCGAACCAAATGCATTTAACCAACACAGCTAAAAACAGAAAGATCTACAAACTAACCAACAAACAAAGACATTTTGTTTGTCAGTTACACTGATGACGTAACACTGACACAACTTTTGCCTAAACTTCCAAGTACTATTGGAGAATATGAAATGGAAATTACACCTCGATTAATGTTTTCTTCCAATGGCACTCTTCTTACTCCAAAGGAAGAAGTTGTCTTTCCCAACACACATATTGAGAATACTCAATCAATTGCGAATCCAGTATGGTTGAACAATTGCCATGTAACTCATCTTCAAACATGGACACTGGGTCTCCTCTTTTGCTTCAGGACTGGTAAATATTAATCTTGATGAGCACATGCAAAAGGTTATGATTTTTGATGGCAGAGTATAAAAAAAGTCCATCAATGAAGAAATTTCACAATCTTACTGAGCAATTTGTCTATCAAATTAAACGATTGATGAAAGGTTATTCAAGAGGTTGTATTCTGTTTGATCAATACATTGAGAATTCCTTAAAAGCAAATACTCGAAAGCAGAGAGGTGACTCAGAGACAGTTGCTTTTAAAATTCACAACAAGATGAAAATAATGAAAAAGAGCTTCTATCTGCAAGTTCTACAAAAGCGCAGCTCACTAAATATTTAAGTCATATACTCTAGCATGGTTTTCAGAACAGTGAACAAGATCTTGTTGTCACATATACAAATCTTGCAGAGACAAACAAACCTGATCTCATTGATGAAGAGCTTCAGCAACATTCCCACAAAGAAGCTGATACACAGATCCCTCTACATGTGTCAGATATAGTATGGGATGACAAAAGAAAGTTATTGATGTTTGGTCTCCGGGCATGGATGTTCTCATCAAACTGGATTGGACCTTTTACACAGTTGAAGTTGCTAACTGGAATGGTTGGCAATAATGAATGAATGCCAATCAATGTTGTTGAGAGAGTAGGAATTGTAGAGAAAGAAAAGTCTAAAGGACTAATTGGATTACATCATTTTAGTGGAGCCGATTGGTGAGGGACGTTCGCTGGAATTAGTAAGAGTATATGGATGAAATCATATCTTGATCTTGCAGAGGAAGAACTTTCAAAATCTTGGAGAAGCACAATTTGTCTATGACAGCAGTAAGCAATGTAGCATTCCATTCAATTTTCTATCTGATCCTTACACTGCATGGCATTAGATGGGAGCTGTTCCATACTAAGTATATGCAAGGTGAAAAACTTCCTCCGACTCGAGGTACATTTATCCCTCATTTGAAGCAGGTAAATTACACATTATTGAGAGATAAATCCTACCATAAGGCAAATCCAGATCTTCCACCTATACAAGAGAATGGATAGACGCTTATCGATGGATTCTATATTCCTGCATAATGTATTCTCCAATCAGCACCATTAGCTGTTTTGGAACTGATAAAATGTGGTTGCAAGGGACTTTATGATCCAATGAAAAATCTTTGTTCATGCGTGTGCAATTGTATTTTGTGTACAGCGTTATGTAAATGCAAAGACTGTCATAATTTCATAGACTATAAAGTGGTAAACAATGAAGACAAATAGTTGAATTTGTTATTAAAACTGATGTACAACTTCTTATACTCTCTCAGCTTTTGACTATTGCTCTAGGTTTTTTTATTTTTTCTTATATGAAGCTCTGGTTGTACTCATTTTATTGCTCTTTCCAACAGTATATAACATATAGGGCTTTGAAACATTTTTTTAAATTTCAAAATTATGATCACGTAAACTATGATGTCAAAATTGGCATATGGACCAAAAACCGTTTAGTGGTCGGAAAAAAATGGTTCCTTCCATATTCATTTTCAAAACACAGCAAAGAAACTAT
This sequence comes from Architeuthis dux, assembly GCA_006491835.1. Taxonomy (NCBI): domain Eukaryota; kingdom Metazoa; phylum Mollusca; class Cephalopoda; order Oegopsida; family Architeuthidae; genus Architeuthis; species Architeuthis dux. The sequence continues at coordinate 3,779,394 of VCCN01004508.1, read as the reverse complement.
TTCAGCAAAAAAATCAATTCGGGCATCAAAATCCCAGGGAATTACATGAGTAACCACATTATATCTGATATTGTCTTTTTGCTGACATATTGAGTTTCAATATGATAGTTTTAGTACCTGATTTCTTCTTTCCTTTTTTTATGGCTTCATGTTCATAAATTTGATCCAGATTGATGGGTACACTAGTCAAGTGCCACGAGAAGTCCCTACTTGTTGGTTTTACTTTTACCAACCATGAACTGAATGTTCCATTGCTCCACAATTAAAAGAATTATTCTGTAACAGTCTATTTACTTGTGAACAACTCTTTACTGTGTCCAAATTGAACAAAAATAATATTTTATATAATTTCCTTTAACTTTATAAATACAAAATTTACAATAAACTTAGAACCAATGTAGACACATCTTTTCACAAAGTAGAACTAGATAGCTCTTAAAATAAGCTCACATGAAAAGATTTAAAATATCAACCAAACACAGAATCTCAAGATAGCTAACCATTTTAGCAGAGAGTCTTTTAACACCCTTTTTCTTGCTTACAACTACATCTGAATGTTTACTATAAAAACAAATGAAAGAGACGCTATCTTTCCCACCTTACATTGACTTGCATAGACCCCTAAAAATATCAAACACAGATTCTCAAGATAGCTAACCATTTTAGCAGAGAGCCTTTTAGCACCCTTTTTCTTGTCTGAATGTTTACTATAAAAACAAATGGAAGAGATGTCTGTCCATCTTCCACAGACATAAACTATTCTTTAAAGCAATTTTCTCTATGTGCATGCTTTAATTACATTTGTTCATTATTGTGTTTACTATCAATCATTTGGCATTACTGATGTTCTTCAACATGCATGTCCTTTCATTTCTCAATTACACTATTTTGTTCATAATTAAAATTAAATGTTTATATTTTTATAGACAAATATCTGTCTTGCTTGTATTTCTTTTGCATATATTCTGCTGTTATATTTTACTAAGGCTATATCTAAACACTTAAAGATCTGTGCTTAAATTTGCAGAGAGCCATACTGTCATGAGAATCTGTGATTAAAGTTGCAGACAGCTGTATTCTTCTGATTCTCCTTCAAAGGGTCGGTAGAACTCTATAGCCAGCTCAGGTACCTACCAACTACAGAAGGTTCACATCCTGTAGTTTAACCATAGGTGAACTTTGCTGTCAGAACACTTAGCCAGCTCAGGCATCTGCCAGGAGAAGGACACTCCTGTTAAACCTACAACCTATGGGTTCTGCTCTTATTTGCACCACTCTGGTGGTCCATAGGATGCAAACCCTTGGTTTAAAGCGTAGGGTGACAAATCGCACTTCACCTTAAAACTTCACTGCTCTGACTGGAGGGTTATTCTTTGCACATTAGCCCCACCATATATGGTCCTACTATTATGGAAAACCCTCCACAAAAATCATTGTTCGCAAAGCCAAGTCATTCATTCATATCTAAACAGTACTAAAACATTTCTCTACAAACAACACTTCATTCCAATGGTGACCCAAACTACTCAATTTATACAAAAAAATATTTCTCGGAGAATTCATTTTCCAAGGCCAAACAAAACCATTAAGAATACATCCATTCTTAACCATTCTCTGCATGGAATGATATCCACCAAGAGCACAGCAGACTTTTTTTTGCCTCCAACCATCACCACAACAAAAGTTTCAGACCATTTGGCTTGTAACAAAAATAGATAATTTTTATTTTAATGGCACAGAGGCATAGCAAGAGATTGGGGTGGGGGTATTTAGGGGCCCTGGGGACTTGGCTCCGTGGCTCCAATATTTAGTGAGATTTATCAGTAGAAATGCAGTAAGTAAACTACTGTTTATAAAGCTTTTGGGGGCCTGGGGGGCATTTTCAAATAGCTCCCCACCTCAGTTTTGTCTCTGGCATAGCACCAAATCAATTGAAGATGATCAGAGAATGTATTGATGAAACCATTGTGAACTGAAGACTCCCCCAAAATGACAACATTGACCTGAATAAATGAATATTTAGTGATAATTAAAATCTACTTATCTTCAAATCCTCATGAATGAATGACATTCATGTTAGGATTATAATCTTACTGATTATATCTACATGAAAGAAAAGTCAGAATATGTTATTTTAATGCACAAGACACAGTAATGCATTCAAGGCTTCTGTTTCTTCTTCTTCTTCTTCTTCTTCTTATTATTATTATTATTATTATTATTATCATTACTAGGATTTTGGGATCGTTCCCAGCACTTCCCAGCACTTTCTTTAATGTTTATTTTTGCATCGTGTAGAGCCGTGTCCAAAGTATGGTCCTGGGGCGCTATAGGGGAGTCTTCATCTAATCGACAGCACTTTCTATAGTATGTAGGCTGTTCCAAGTAGGGCGATCTTTTGGACTACATGGACGTTGATGTTACCTGGGATACAGTTGGTGGACTTGCCCATTCCCTTCTTCACAAGTTCTAGAGCTCCGATGACCCCCAATGTTATTGTGGTTTTCTTGTTGATCTCGATTTCCAGGTCCTCCTCATTATTGTTATTATTAATATTATTTAAAAAAAACTTTTTATATGTCTGTTTGTTCACACCAGATGTCTGGTGGTCATCACTGATGACAGAGTGACAGCAAGTTTCCCCAGGTCTCCAGCCCACCTCTTAGCATCCTCGCAGATCACAGCAACACTGTGGTTTGTACAGTTCCAACCCTCCTTCAATTTTCTAACACTTCTAACATATTCACACTAGATGTCTGATCACAGACCCCATCAATGCCTTGGTCTGTGCAATCTCAACCTGTCCAACTCATCCAATCTTGACTCTATGTTTGTGGCACAGTTCCAAGTGAGTAGTAGTAGTAGTAGTGGAATCATCATCATCATCATCATCATCATCATCATCATCATCATCATCATTTATACTAGAGGTTTCTGGTAATCACCATTGAAGTCATTGAGTGACAGCAAGTTTTCTCAAATTTCCTTATCATTGTTATTGACTGAATCATCTCTACCTTGGATTCGTCCAATCTTTTTGCAAGGGTTTTCTAGAATGTTCCCAGTGCTCCATTGATTATGGGCACATGTATTACCTTCATATCCCTGAATTTTTTTCAGCACTCAGGCAAAGTTTTTAGGGTTATCTTTTTTCCCACATCTTGGTATGATTTGTTGGCGGCGGCGGCGTCGTCGTCGTCGTCGTCGTCGTCGTCCACTGACAAAGGCCTTTCCTATCTCCTTTCATGACGACCTAGACTGTGCTAGTCTCTGCCATGTCTTACCGGCAAATCTTTCTATCTCATCTCTCCATCTTGTATCTGGTCTTTTCCTACTGCGTTTACAGTCCCATGGGTAGTCGGTTAATCATTTCCCCCCATCTATTGTCATCTCTTCTTGCTAGGTGACCAGCCCATCTCCATTTTTGCTATTTAATTATTTGTATAATATCCTTCACTCTGATCCATGTTGATCTTTTTCTATCTCTTAGAGTTATCCCTAGCATTGTTCTTTCCATGGCTCTCTGTGCCATTCTAAGTTGGTTTTCAACTCGTTTTGTTTCACATCAATAAGTCATGGCTGGTATTATACAACTGTTGTATACTTTATGCTTTAAGCACATTAGCATGCAGCTCTTCAAAATGTCTCTATTCATACCGAATGCTTTCCAACCTATCATTATGCGTTGTTTTATTTCGCTGTCATGGTCTTTCTCTAACTTTATTACCTATTCCTCTATCTTTATGACCTTTTTGGGGACTTTATTGTTGAACATTACTTTTGTCTTTGTTCTGTTCATCTTTAACCCTACTTTTCTAGTATCTATTGATTCTGATGTCACAGATATGTCATCAGAGAATCATAAGTGGCTTAAGTATTCTCCATCTATGTTTATTCCCATTCCCTTCCTATCAGTTTTCCGAAAGATGCTTTCAAGGCTCGCTGTAAATAGCTTGGGTGATATTGTATCCCCCTGTCTCACTCCTTTAGCTATCTTTATTTTGTTTGTATCTTTATGTAGTCTAATTATTGCAGTGCCATTTTCGTATATGTTTTGGATGATTTGTATGTAATTTTCGTTAACACCTTGTTCTCGCATTGAGTTGAATACTGCCGTGTGTTCTACCGAGTCAAATGCTTTCCCATAATATACAAAGGCCAAACAGAGTAGTTTGTTATATTCTAAGGACGTTTCGATTAGTTGATTTAATGCGTGTAGGTGATCTATTGCGGAGTAGCTGCTTCTGAAGCCTGCCTGCTCGCATGGTTGATTTTCGTCTAGAGTGCCTGTTAATCTGTTTGTGAGTATTTTTGTGAATAGTTTATATATGTTAGGTAGTTGCCGAGGTCATGCTTATCTCCTTTTTTGTGGATAGTCGAGGTTATCTGTCTGAATCAGTGTTGCAGAATATCTTAATTTTTCTACTTTCAAGGACAACTTCTGGTTTGTGTTCATACTATTTGTTTGCTTGTTTGGTCAAACTCAATTTGTCTCCAAAACTTTCTATAAATCATTATTCCTACCCAGTCATATTTTTTTATAAGAATCTCTCAGACAGGCCAGATGTTTTAAGGACTTAAAAGAAATGTCCGAGTACACTATTATCAAAAGTGATAATTTTAATATCATAAACACTGTTGAATAATGAATAATATCCTCTGGATTTCATTTACTCTTTGTCCTTTAAATTATTGTCTGTTTCATTTCATTTGTTAACAGGGTTTTTGGTTTTCTCAGTTAAATGTCAAATGTTAAGTCTAAGTGCTCAAAATAATGAAAGATTCTTTAGGTTCTGCTATTAGAAACCGTCAACCAAAACTGTCAAAATAGGTTTCTTCAGTTTTTGAATTGATCCAGCTGGCTATGTATGTATGTATCATGCATACAGGCCACACAAATGGAGCTAGAGGGCTGAAAATTTCAACATTTACTCCTTTTTATTATGTCTAGAAGAAATGTTGTTTTTTTAAAAATTCCCACTCTAAATAGATTTTTACAATGTAGATTTATGCTAAATTGATCCCTTAGTTTGTGTCCGCTTATTTTTTGTTGTTGAAAATTCAGACTTTTTTAGTGATTGCTGCCCAACAAAAGGTGAGAGAAGTAACTTATTCATTGATCCCTGCTTTTTCCCCAATTTTTTAATCACCCCCAACACAGCATGCTGTCAAAAGACATTGGTCACATGACATTGAATGACTAACCAGTGACTAACCGAACCTGTCTGATGATTTTATTCAATTTTTATATTGTTGATATTGTTATTCTGATTAAAATTTCAAAACAATTTGCTTGCTTTATTTTATAACAAAGGTTGTATTTGCTTTCCAGCAAGTGAGATAAGTCAGGATCGTAATGTTTTGGGGCTTCTCACAGTCTGTTCCTTATTTATTTTAAGTGCTTGAGACTCTCCTTAAGATATATCTCATACTAAACAGCACATATATACCTGACCCAGAATTCGTCCTGTGGCCATAAAAAAATATACCATGTCCAGTCTTGAGGTATCAGTTGCCCCGGTCAGTACCTCTCCATTGCACTAAAAGAAGAAGGTCATGGGTCACCCTGACGATTTTGTGACAGTCCAGTTGCGAGGACTGGGCAATTTTTGTCCTTGCCCACACGTACAATAGTGGGTTCCCTGGGAGAAATATTGTTTCAACCACTTAAATCAAATTATGTTATTTTTTTCAGTACATTTATTTTCTATTTATATGAAGATTTGCATGTCTGCCTTGATGCAAAAACATCAAGAATTACAAGTCTTTTTTTTATTAAACTTTTCATGCTGCCTGTGTTGGAATATTTTCAAAGAAATTCTTAATTATCTTTTTAAGTAAATAACTACATAAAATAGAACTCTTACAATTTAATGATTATATTTGCCTGCCTCCATGATGCACATTTTGAATAACTGCTCACCTCCCAACTGCACAGTATGAGTCTTTGGTACTCAGCCTCTCACCCATAATACCAGCTCATTGGATGCAGTGAAATATTTTAATACTTATTTTATGGGGGGAAAGAACAACTTTTCAACTTGCAAATATGGTATATATATATCTTGATAATATTTCCTTTACCTTTCAGCATGTACCTTATTTATATTTCTATGTAGTAGGTTTTGCCATATTTAAAAAAAAGTAGTCATGAGCTGTAAGAGACCTTTATTATACCTGAGGCAGTGCGTGAGAACAAACAGATCCTGCAACGGCAGGCGGGGCACGATCAGACCTACCGTTTAAAGCTTTTACTTTTGTGAGCGGTGCAAATTTAACAATTTGCAGGAGGGCGCAGTTAGGCCCAACACCATCACTGATCATACATTATTTAGACACCAGTAAGTTTTGTAGATTTTTTAGGAATTAAATGGTAATGATTACCTCCACCCACATAGAAAATACAACATTGTTCTATGAACATGGGTGTACGCTGCCCCTTTTCCAGGATGGGGGGTGGGGAAAGGTATATTCATATGTTGGTTGTCAGGTCAGGTCTAGGGAGTGCTTAAGTGACAACTTGTCCCAAGCTGTCATTGTTCATAGTGACCCCTTCAACTTCCAGATTTGTCTCCCCTTAAAATGTATAGCTGACTTCAATGAGTCAAATGGCAAATGTTTTCTTTCATTCAAATCTTATTCTTATGAGAAATGGCTGGAGACAAAGTCTCTATAATCAGGCCCATACCAAAGTTGGGGGGGAGGGGGGCAGCGGAAAATACAGCTGGGGGTTTAGGGGCGCTGTTAACTTCTCAATGTGGTCCAGAACCGAGGCCCCAGAAAATTTTGAATTTCCTAGCATTTCAGGACTAACATTTTGTTTTATTCTTATTTCCTTTCTTTTTATCTGCAAAATGAGTAGGGGAAGGGGATGGCCCCCTCCACTTGTTATGGGTCTGATAATGGATCAAATGACCATGTCAAAATTGATATTTGTCATTTTCCTTTATTCTTTGGTTGTTTGTTATAAAACTAGGACTTAGAACATCTCTAACTCTATTAATTTTGTATAAAGAAATAGTTATTTACATACTATCTACTTATATAATATGGCATGTGTATGTCTCTATTTGTTTATTTTATATGTTTTTGTCAAGGGACATAACTATTAAATGCTGATAGAGTAGAGTAATTTCCTGTACCTATTTTCTTTTGCAAATGCATAAAAAATCGCACAAAAAAAAAGTAATGAACATAAACAAGAAAATGCAACATAATGCTTTTGATATTTTACAAGTACAATGCAATTGCAGAATTATTTAAATACAACCATCATTTTTTGACTGCATGAGTAAACAAGTAAACATGTTAGGATTTGACCTCATCTCTATTAATGACTCCCACAAAGATCCTGATGATTACCATGCAAACAAGTGAAAGCAAAGTGAAGACAAAGACAAACAAAATCTGAAAATCACAAATGTCAAGAGACGCAGATTAGATTTCCCTTAATACAAGACACGCCACCATTTCAGAGAAACCCTATGGTTTCAAATCGCAAATGCCTTGGGGTTTTGAGCACTGTAATGCTCATCCCATGTATCCACAATCCTACTGTGTGAATTAGCAGAACTAAATTATATTCTGAGGCTAAAATGTCCTCAAGCAAAATAGTGCCTGAAGCTTCTTCGGATCAAAGGTGAATATATCATTCTGAGATGACCTCTACATTTCTTATCTCGTTAGGTTGAACTAAATGTGGATGTGGACAGAGCCGGCACTACCGTTAGGCCAAACTAGGCAGTCAGCTAGGGTGCAGACCTCAGAGGGGTGCACTGACTTTCAGGAGAAAAATTTAAAAGAAGATCAAGCAACTGGGGTTGCAAATTTTAAGTCTCGCCTAGGGTGCATAAAACCCTGGCACACATTTTAGGTCTCGCCTAGGGTGCATGAAACTCTTGTGCCAGCCCTGGATGTGGATATGTTATATCTGCTAGAACAGATGAAGGAGAGACACCTGCCAAACTTTCAATAAGGTATTAGCCTTTACCACTTTGGCAGATGAGCAACTCTGTACCCTTTACCTAGGGCTGTACTTTAAAAAAAGTGATGGTCACTAAAATTGTTAGAAGTAGAAAGATGATGCTTATTTCAGATCATAATATATGCACAGACTACTAGACATTTACGCACAGTGTCTCTTCAGGGCCGGTCCGTCCATAAGGTGAACCCAGGTGGTCGCCTAAAGCTAAAAAATCCTAAGAAAAACCTAAAACTGCAAACTGAAAAAAATAGTCGTTAGAATACAACCAGGGGCATAGATTTTAAGTCTCGCCTAAGGAGCATGAAACCCTTGCGCAAATTTAAAGTCTCACTTAGGGCACATAAAACCCTTGCATCAACCCTGTGTCTCTCACCTTTCGTAGTAGTCTTTCTTGTGTATTTTCCTCCTTTTCACTTTTTTTTCGAATGTCAACAAGACTTCAAATTTGACAACAAAAACTCTTGTCAGTAGAACTACAGTTCATCATCTAATTTTCATCAAGCAATCAACAATACTGACTCTCAAACATTAGAATTTATATGAGTCCTGCAATAAAAATAATAAAACATTAATGCTATTCATTTTATGAATTTCTATTCAAAACATACACCTTTTGAGATGAGTCTTCAGTGATGTTGTTTGCCTAGTATCATTGGGGGTTTCGGGTTTCTCAACATCATAGCCTCTCCACCAGGTAACCTGGCCTGAATTGATAAAAACCAGGCCCTCATCTCAGTCGCGATACACTACTGTGCTCGTCATTTTTTTAAGGTTAGATCGCTCCACTGGCTCAATGCATCATACCTGTTCTTAATAAATAAGCTGACTTGGTGCTGACTGGTTTGTTAGGATGATAACCGGCCTTAAGCAGCTGAGGGACTAATCATTTCTTCACTGCCTGTGTTTATTTTGTTGCGGTAAGTTTTTGTTTATTTTTAGTTTAGAAAGTGTACAAAATAATGATTATACACATTTATCAATGTGTTTTTGCATTGACCAACTAGAAAGCATTCAGAGAGCACATACCTCTGCCAACGCTGTACACTAACTAAAAACTGAATGAAAATAACAAATTGAAAAACAAGGGATAGAACTTTAAATGTACAAATATTGATTTACTTCGCTTAAAATTCAGATCCATCATTTTTATTAACTATTCGTTTTTAACCTACTTTCCAACAGAATAAAAATATCTCTTAATTGAAAACAAATTCCTTGACAGGCCTCAAAATTTAATCAATTCTTCTGTAGCCCACAATTCCACAAAATTTCATTGAAATTCACGGAAAACCTTTAGAGATATTGTGTGGACAAACTGACGGACAGATGAATGGACAGACACAAGTGAATACATATACCTCTTCCAACTTCATTGGCAGAGGTAAATTAAACCTGATCACTTCTGACATTTGCATACAAGACAAATCACCAAGAACCAAATACTTTCATTTCCATTCATTTCTATTTCTGTTGGTTATAGTCAATAAAAGTTATTGTTTGTTCATAATGTTGTTCCATACTCTCATTAATTATTGTAAGTTGAATAGGCAGCAACATTTTTGGTGATTTTCCAAGTAGATACTAGTTTATCCACAGTACACTTCTTTGTTGGGTTATCTAGTTTAGGGTCACTACAGAACACAGAAAAGTAATCTAAACATTATCACTTCCACAAACAAGATAACAAGTATCAGAAAAAGTTTAATTTTTAATTTGCACCTTTGAGAATCAGTTGCTAGTAAATGTGTCAGTTTTCTTCCTGCTTGTTATGTCGTCACCATAACACGTCCCAGATGATACCAAATTGTACCACTCAGTCTTGTCGCCGGTTGACCAAGTAAGAGTACAGAAGGACCTAGATAAATTAATGCTACAATCAAGAGAATGGTTATTAGCTTTTAATGAAGATAAATATAAGGTGTTACATGTGGGAAATAGAAACCCGTGTTACGATTACTGTATGAACGGAAATATACTAGATAGTGTAAATGATAGAAAGGATCTTGGTATCATATTAACTGATAAACTATCATTCTCCAGGTATATTGCCATTGCTGTGGCTAAGGCAAACAGGGTACTAAAACTGATTAAGCATACCTTTTCATATATAGACAAGGACTCATTCCTTGTAATATCTAAGACTTATGTCTATCCACACCTAGAGTACTGTGAACAGGTCTGGTCACCGTACTTGGAGAGAGATAAAAATCTTTTAGAAAAAGTTCAGAGTCGTGCAACTAAGTTAGAATCGGAATTAAAAAGTATGAGTTATGAGGATAGGCTAAAAGTGTTAGGGTTAACATTATTAGACAATAGGAGGGATCGGGGATACTTAATAGAAATGTTCAGGATTATGCGTGGTTTGATGTACTTTTTACTAGAAGGGGGTGCAAAGGCCTGAGAGGCCACACATATACGGTAGAAGCAAATAGAAGGAGATTGAACATCAGAAAATTCTTTTTTAGCAATAGAGTGGTAGGACTTTGTAATAGATTACCGGAATATGTAGTGCTATCAATAGATGTAAATGATTTTAAGAAGAATTATGAAGTCTATTACACCACTGCAAATGTTTAAGGCCCTAGATATTGTGTAAATATGATTGTTATGATGTGTGCTTGTATATACAATGGGTATACTTTTTTTTTCACACTAAAATAAAATATTCAAAATGTTCAAATGTGTTTTGGGGTTCAATCAGTAGTATTTTAAAATCAATGGAAGACAAGACTTAAGATTTGTACCCCTGCATGATATTCTTCAAACGGTCAGTATTGTGCACCCCCCCTCCCTCGAGGTCTGTGCCTGAGGCTGCTGCCTAGTTTGTCCTAATAGGTAGCGCTGGCCCTGAAGCAGAGGCAACCGAGAAAGGTCTTTTGGTGTTAAAACAGATATAAGTCAGCGGGATAAGGAGAAACTGCAAGTTTATGCAGGTCAATGAACAGAGAACCATGCGAGTTGAATCCTAGCGACATTAAGAGTCAGTCAACGTAGAACATGCTGGAAAGGAGTTGAGCACGGAGTCCCGTGAAGCATTGTTGCTGCATTCTTTCAAGTGCATTGTTGGACTGCATTGCTTTTCAGTTATTAGTACAGGAATATTTTGAATAGTGCGATTTTGATTAGTGCAGGTTTTGATGTAATACAGTTAAGGTAATGCTGTACAAATTATTATGTAAATAAGTATAAGCTAAAAACATAAAACACATTAAATTACGGTTTTGAACAGTACAGAAAATATTTGATCAACTTAATCACACTAATCAAGGTATACCTGTAGCCAAGTGTGACAGCTACAAGACTGAAATGAGATGAAACGATAAGCTGTGTATCTAAACTGATATGTTTGTTGGACGAAACGACAGGTGAAGTGAAGAGGGAGAAATAAGTACTGCACATGCACCTCTGTTGGCGAAATCGATACATCTGTGAACCAATGTTGTGACACCCATGATATTGTATGAATACTGGAATCATAACGTTTTGTTGTGATGAGGCCATGGTTCTTCTGCATCTCTTTGATTCCAGGTGCACCGTGAAGAATGTGCTGCGGAGAGAGGAGGATGCATGCCAGTTGAAAAACCCATTACTGGATATACACAACAAAACCCTTGTATAGAAAAATAAACATCTCGTTTATTTTCTTCATTTTTCAATGTGGTACCCTTTTATTGCTTTCCAAAAACGTGGGATAGCTGCAAAGTTAACTGCAGATTTCAAAACTAAATTTTACTGGGCAAAACTTTCTGTGCAAAACATTACACACTGCCATTACATTACTAACATAGGTTAGCCTTCTCTTTCTCTCTTTGAGCTTGCTTCTTTCTTTCTCATTGATGGTCAGCATTCCTTCGCCTTCCCCTTCTCTGACATGGGGTCCCTGAGAGGACTTTACTCTGACTGCTGAGTGCCTGTGGCTAGCTTGAATTTATTTGGTCCCTTATCCTATTGTGCTAACAGATTCAATTGAAGGGACAAACCACATTCCGATGCTCTGAGGCGCTCACCTTATCAATCAGTCCACATAACATTCTAGAGTCAAGGGTCCTACCAAACTCTTCACCACCCATGGATTAAAATGCACACGCGCAAATATGTATTACTGTTTCTTCTTGTGATGCGACATCTCGTTGGGTTGTACATTTACGGGGCTGAGTTATCTGTAGAGGTAAACAAAACATTTTGGTCCATACCAGAGAAAAGGGCTCTCCCATATGGCTGGAGAGAAAGACAACAAAATTCATTATTCTCAAGGAAAATATGCTTTTATTTCCATTGAAAGCTTCAATGTGGGATCGGTTCACAGATCAACCAAGGTGTTGTATTCTGTTTCGTTGAAATTGTCCTAGTTACATTACTATCGGACTGACGGTGATGGTAGCAGTCCAAACCAAGGCACACTGCTTTTCTCCCTCCCACTCTTTTCCCCCACCCTGATGGCTGGGAGTGAAGCTTTTAGTTTGTTGACCCCTTGCTGTTCTCTGTCGAACTCTCACTAACTGCCGGCCGATTTAAAATCACTGCGCACTAAAAAATCTCGGCAGAGCTGATTGGTCGAACGCATTTTCTTTGTTCTGACTTTTGCGTGACCTGGTCAACCATTGACCCAAATCCTGGTTTGGAATCTGTCACCTTCCAGCCAAGCACTAATAATACTCTACCCCAAATTTGTGATTCTTCTCTATCCTCTTTCCTCTCAGCAATCGAACACACGACTCGAGTGTATTTCATTACACAGATAAAATTTCATTATTTTGTCTCACAAACATGCACGTATACACAATCTGCTAGAGACGCAGTCAAATACTCATGGTGCAGGGAAAATGGAGGCTAGAATAAGCTAATTTGTTGGAGAGGCTTACGAGGCGATAAAAGAGTTAAGCATGGTTAAAGTCCTGGGGAATAGGTATACACAAAGGGCTGCTAGGACACGGACTCAAATTTCAGAGTTAGGAAAAGAGAGAAGCAGTCTATTGGAAAGAGGTCTACATTGTGCTTAAAGAATTTAGTCCTGAGAAAAAGGTAGTGCTGAAAAAAGTACAAGGACTAAAATGACCGCTTTTGTTTCCTCTAAATGTAAGCTCTAAGTAGCAGACATTAAAGGTTGCTGTGCAAAGGCTGGTGCTGACGTGAAAACTGGTTTATACTATAAGAGTAACATTATTTTTTTTCTGTTAACCTCATTAAAAGGAGAAAGTCTCTGCCACTTCACCATTCAATTCTGCTTTTGTGTGTTATTTACGTTTTCGTATCTTCTTTTGTTCTCTAACCCTTCCCCGCTCGCCAAAAAAAAACATACCGCAAGAAGATATGTGTTGCTAGTCGATCTCGGTGTGAACACTGTGGAAGCACAAGAATCTGTTGAAAACATGAGTAGAATCGATATTACTGGAGATTTGATTGTTATCAGATTAAAAGTTAATAGAAAATAAAGAGGATAAGTTTTGTTTGAAAAAAGTAATGATCCACACAGAAGTGTAAGTGTCAGGAAGTGTAAGTGTCAGGAAGTGTAAGTGTCAGGATGAAAACAGATTTGGCCGATAATCTCTAAAAAAGAGTTATCCTATTTTATGAGTTATTCGGGCTAATATGTTCATGCTTGTTTTTTTCATGACTACACTTGGTGTATAATTCATCTGTTTTTTTTTTTCTTCCTATTTTTTTTTGTTTATAGATGGTGTTAGATCTGGGTGTCAAAAATTCCAGCAGGCAGTGTGTATTCATTTAAAAAAATTTTCACATACACTAAACAGTATCGAAAAAACAAAAAGACGTCAGAAATACAACTGAGCAACAACTTAATCTTTTGTCAGGAAACAAATTGTCTGAGTTTTCATAATAGCAACAAAATAAAAAAGCAAATGATGGATTATTTAAGTGAAGAGAAATTGCAGACGTGAGCTTTTCAAAGAAAATGAAGCAACTTCATGCTTTATTAAAAAAACTAGCTGAACTGCTGCATGCACTAATGAACGGTGTGAGTGTTCTGTTTGTTTCTCTTCCACTTTTAACAATTTTGCTGATAAAAATATCTCCTACCCACCATTCGAAACTCTAGACCCTTTAAATGAGTTCAGTAGTTTCTTTTCTAAAAACAATCATTTCATAGAAATTCAAATAAATCTGAGAATCATAATCATTTTTTTTGTTTTTTGAAAATTCCCCCCTAAATACGCTTTTAGACGGGGGTTCAATATGCAATGTAAGTTTATGCTAAATTGGTCACTAGTTTGTGCCCGCTTGCTTTTTGAAAATTCAGAACTTTTTTAGTGATCACAGCCCAACAAAAGGTGAGAGAACTAACTTATGGTTATTAACTAATAATCACCAATTGGAATTACTGACAATAGTCCTTCGGCAGTTACAACATGAGATAACCGGAATACACAACAATATTAAACACAGCCGCTAATTAATCACTGCTACCCACAACACTGGTTTATTGCTGGGTTTAGGTTTGCCCAGCACTAACCGTTCATAGTTGAAATTTTGCACACACACTGAGTAGGGAAGACATTATTTTTGTTTTTTGAAAATTCCCCTCTAAATACGATTTTAGAGGTGGGTTCAATATGCAATGTAAGTTTATGCTAAATTGGTCACTAGTTTGTGCCTGCTTGTTTTTTGAAAATTCAGACCTTTTTTAGTGATCACAGCCCAACAAAAGATGAGAGAACTAACTTATTCATTGATCATCCCCTTTTCCAACTTTTTAATTGATCACCCCAACACAGCATATATGAGTGGTGGTGATTCATAATTTTCCTTTGCTAGTAATAATTAGTTTGGGGCATATCTGACGCATATAGACGTGAATGAAGAGAATAAAAAGGAAAAAAATGTATTATTTTCTTTCAGATTCAAGGGTCAATAAACAACCTGTTTAGAAAAGTACACCATTCTGAAATTATACACACAACTACCCGGGGCCTAGTTTACTATTAACATTTGAAAGAAAATGGCTTCTCTAAATTATTTCAGTTCAAAATAACAGGAAGAATGGAAGATCCCCAAAAAATCTATTAATGTTGTTGACTTAGTGTGGTGCAGGTTTTTCAGTTATGTTCTTTTTGTTTTTTGTTTGAATCTTTAATATCATCTTTTCGTCCCAACTGAGCTTCACTGTTGACATCATCAATGAATGAAAAAAAAAGGTACGGAAATCTGATAAGTTAGATACAGAATAATAGCTGGCAAAACAACAAAATTGAAAAGAAGCATTACGTGCTAATCGATGGCATTGTCTACTACATCAAAGAGCCAGCTGATTATGTTATTGTTAGATTTTATGTTGTCTTCCATTTAAGAGATAATGTAATCAGCCAATATCAAGACAACAATTGACATATGACAAGACGTATGACACCAGTGTAAGTGCTTTCGCTTGAAGCTGAAACATAAATCTAAGTGCGGTATGGGCTGATGCACGTAGGTGTGTCATTAGCCAGTCCTAAAGTCAGGGTAAGTCTTCCCTCCCCCTACTGCAAAGTACAGACATCCCTCAGTAGAGAAGTCTATTTGAAAGTAATAAGTTCGGACACAACTTGAGTGTTAATCTGGAGATCATTAACCAAAAGCGGATCATACTCAACATCACTTGGTGAGATCACTAGACAGCATAGTATATTAGAGAAAAAACAGGAGTCAGAGATATCATAGAATCCATTAGAAAACTCAAATGGCAATGGGCAGGCCATGTTGCAAGAATCTCTGACAACCGATAGACATCACCACTTACAACATGGATACCCAGAGATCATATGCGTAATGGCTGACCAGTTTAAAATAAGATGACATTATAGAAATGTCATCGGCAAATTTCAAGTGGTTTAAGTATTCTCCATCAATGTTTATTCCTATTCCCACCCAATTAAGGCTCACTGTGAATAGTTTAGGTGATATTGTATCCGCTTGTCTTACTCCCATTGCTACCTTAGTATCTTTATGTAGTCTAATTATTGCAGTGCCATTTTCGTATATGTTTTGGATAATTTGTATGTAATTCTTGTTATGTATCTATGTATCTATCTATGTATCCGGACTTTGCCCAGCCCTAACCGTTCATAGTAGAAACTTGAAATCAGTTAATATCTGTCATTATAACAACCTTACATCTTGAATAATGCGGTTTTTCATTAGCGCGGGTTTTGATGTAGTATACTTAAGGTATTGCTGTATAAATTAATGTAATTAAGTATAAGCTGAAAAAAAACCATTAAATTATAATGCGGTTTTGAACAATATGGAAACTTTTGGAATGAAATAATCTCACTAATCAACGTATACCTGCAAATGGAAATCGTTATGTGATGAATGGTAATTACATTCTCTTGGTATGAGTTTTTCAGTACCTGGAAAAAAAAGAAATTGTAAAATATTTTTTTTTAAATAAAAAAAAGCATTATTTTAAATTTGTTGCATCTTTTTCTACCTGTTCATTTATCAATTGCAGTGCACTGTAACTAAATCGTTTTATTGTGTCTTGCACATTTCCTTTGTATGATTGTCAAAACAGAATCACTCTTTTTTTTTCTTCCCAGGAAGACAATCACTATTTCACCCAGAATTCATCTTTGCTAGCACCTCACCTGCTATAAACTTTTACCTTCAGCCTCACCTACAATCTACTGTACAGATAAATCTTCTACCTGTTGTGTGTTATCAATTTAGAGAATTTAGCCATTACTTTAGAGCAGGAATCTCAAACATGCGGGCCACAAACTATTTTTCTATGGCCTGTGGCAGAACCATTTTCATGACTAATATTTTCCTAAAACTTGGTAATTTGTCCCTCGCCCCTTCCATACTCTTGTAGCAGCAGCAATATTAAGATTGACCTGCCAACCTAATGCAAACAGACAGTCAATCACTTTTAAGATTAGCCAGGGTCTGACCATGTTTCTCCCCAGGGAAGGGTAGAATGTACTTTAATATTTCAGTTGCTTTCACTTCAAGATCAAAAGCTGAAAAGTAGAAATATGTATCCAATTTTATATAAATTTAAAAAACATTCTTAATAAGAACATCTGGAATGCTGGCTCATACACATATGATTACATCGGCTTGTTTCAAAGACCTATTGTGGTGGAGGGGTGACTGAGATGATACACAATTAACTCACACAACAGAACATGAGGAAATTTCTTTTGGTTTCATAACGAGAGAAGGAATAGAATTGACAACTCATATTAGCATGGCGAGTGTACCTGAGATGATAGACAACTAACATACACAAATAGAAAATCATAGAAAATGTTTGAGTGCAGATTGTTAAATAAACAGAAATTTTGATGAAAAAGGACTTGTTTTTTGGTCATAATTGAAATAAAAAAAAATATCAACAATGTCAAAGAAAAGGAGAATTGCCGAGGAGAACCAGAGTTTTTAAGAAAAATAGGAATATTTATATTTTATAACTGAGGTAAAGGATAAAGCACAATGCTTGATATGTCTGCATAATATTGCTGTATGAAAAATATATAACATAAGGAGACATTATGAAACAACACACAGTGATCAGTATAACGCATTAACTGGAAAGATAAGAGAAGAAAAGGTAGAGCGGCTTAAGACAGCTCTTTCGAAGCAACAGAACTTTTTTTTCAACTTGAACAAAACAAGTGAAAATACTTTAAGAGCAAATATTGCTCTCAGTGAAATGATTGGAAAATCATCACGATCATTCACTGAAGGTAATTTTATCAAAGACTTTTAAAAGCTAGTGAAATCCGCTGTCCTGAGAAAACGAAAATGTTTGAAAGCATTAGCTTATCATCTAATACTGTTGTCAGCCGTATCACTGATTTAGCAAGCAATTCATACCAGCAATTGGTTACCATTGCTCAAGATTTTGAAAAATATTCTATTGCACTTGATGAAAGTACAAGCATTACAGGAACTGCTTACTGCCCTGTCTTTATCAGAGGAGTTGGCAGAAACTTCAATGTCACTGAAGAATTATTGGATTTACTACCTATGAAGGGAACAGTGACTGGGCGAGATATATTTAGTGAACTAGAAAAGTGCATTGAGTGTACAAGATTGAATTGGATAAAACTTGTGTCACTGGCAACAGATGGTGCATCTGCAATGTGTACTGAAAAGGTGGGTTTAGTAGGCCTTCTTAAAGAAAAGCTGA
>VCCN01004508.1:3731154-3741162 GCA_006491835.1 Architeuthis dux | reverse complement strand
TTAAAATTTACTACACATCAACTACTGATCGGATTTTAATAACAGTTTTCAATACTTATCGAATATATTTGTATTCCAAATTCCATTGTGATTAAAAACGCTCCCTTGAATTTTCATTGATTTATTTTCAATCGATCAGTCCGATCTTTTTACATTATTAAGTCAAGACCATGAACATATAAATTCTGCTTCTGTTTTTGAAAAAGCTAATTTCTGTATTTTCGTAAAAAATGCTTTTTTTTAAAAACTGCGAAAAAAAAAATACTGCTCTAATTGCCAATATTTTTCATTCATTTGGTAAAATATGATCTATCGCTATTTTCCGAGAAATATTGCAAGCTTTGTTATTCTGCTACCAAATAGTCAACCCTTTGCACCTTAATACGGTGATATAAGAGAAATAATCTTAGCATTAAAATCTTTTTTATAGAGAATTTAAAAATGTTTACTGTTTTTAAATGATATTTGAAAATTCAATTTTTACTCTGTTTCTGTTGGCATCGGTTCAATTCTGTTCTCACGTGATGTACTGAAAGGGTAAGTAAAGATATGTAAAAAAAAAATGAAACTGAAACCATGGGAGATTATTCTTTTAAATGCCTGTACATCTCCTCTCATCAAATCGCAGTATAATGTCGATAACACTCACGAAAGCCCATGCAAAGTTATTAAAATAGAAGAATATATCTTTAAAAATGTGTGATTCTAACTGATACTCCCATCATTATATTATTTATCTATCTCTATCCGGCTTCGTCTGGCAAATCCTCTAGACTCGGCACGGCAAATCTCAGTATAAGGCCGATAAAACTCACCAAAAAGGTTACTAATGGAATAGTATCATCAAAAGCCTATGTAAAGTTACTAAAATAGAAAACTATATCATTAAAAAGGTGTAATTTTAAACGGAAACTACAAATAAGACTCCCATCTATATCGGCAAATCGCAACATAATTTCATGTCGATAAAACTCACGAAAGGCTATGTAAAGTTACTAAAATAGAAGAATATATCTCTAAAAAGGTGTAATTTAATCAGAGACCATAAAAACGACTCTTTTCAGTATAGTGAGCGAGAGAAGGGGTTTGTTTATAAGTAGCTCGGCGACGCAAATGTCCGGGGACGCCAATGACCGTGACGCAAATGTCTGGGGACGCCAATGTCCGGTACGCCAATGACCGGGACGCAAATGCCCCAGTACTGCTTAAAATACCAGTCCTACAGGCGGTTATCCCTAGCTATATGGTGCATATGGTCGTAAAACCTCAAGTTAAGTAATGATTTAATGTTTCACGGCCGTAAGCTCCATATAGTTTTATTTACTGCAGATAAATGGAAAAGGATGACGAAATTTAAATACAATTCGTTGTTATTATGAGAGTAACTTTTTGAGTTTGTATTAACTGCTAACACAAACTCAAAAAAGCAGTATTATTTACAGTTTCTTCGCAAATTATATATAGCTCTTTTTTTAGAAAATGTATCAATTAAGATTCGATTTAAAATTATAAACGTTACTTTTTGTTAAGCTCTTAAAATGCGTTTTTCTGCTTATAGTCTAAAACCATCTAGAGTGAAAGAAGCTTACAAGTGAAATGTCTAAACCCTATAACGTTCTTGTTGTGTTTAGTGCCTTTGATCGCTTTGTTGTTGTTTCTGTTCTAGCTGTGTGAGATTAGAATGCGTTTGATTCGTAACAGTGTTTAAGCATGTTAAGAAAAGAAGATGGAATGAAAGACACGTGTTGATCAGAGCTATTGCCTGTGTAGAACTGAGCCTTCCCCGTTTCCACTTCCGGTCCGCGCTTTCTGGGACCGGGAAACGGAAAGGGGGCTGCTGGGAGCTTGCTTCGGCATGTTTATTGATTTAACATATACATACATTACTTATTGATTTAACATACATATATATATATAAACATTACAAACCCTACAGCCGTTTTTTTTAGATAAAAGTGATAGAGCGGTTAAGTAAATCCCCATTATATATAATATTATTGAGCTGAATATATGCACATCTAAAAAATATTGCAAGCTTTGTTATTCTGCTACCAAATAGTCAACCCTTTGCACCTTAAACATCATAAATGTAGCAGAGAAATGCTCTAACTAGCTATCCTTGGAACCAAACTATGAAATTCATGATTCAATCATATAATCGACTTCTTGAAAAATTGTATGTTATCTTCTCTGTGAAAAGGAAATTTGCAACTACTGTCTCATATAAAAGTGAGTATACAAACTTCTCCATTTCGTCATAAATAATAAATATATGTTGTAAAAATGTTCCTATGCCATTTATTTCCATTAGCACTGCTAAGGATTTTGAGAAAAAACAAAACAAAAAATGCCTGGATCTATAAAACTATGTATAACTTTATTTTTATAACAGAAATAGATCTAAATTAGAATTCTATCAGGTCTGTGGTTTCTCCACATGGTAAATATACTGAGAACAAAGTGTTGTATCGTAATGTACAGGTAGACAAGAGTTAATACATTTATGTTGAGCAGGTGACAAGAATTTACATATGGATGAGAGGCTACAAATTGCAGTGTTCCTTAATTTGCCATCATTACATCATGGCACATTTGGCAAGGCGCTCGGTTTTTGTAGATACAAACATGATTTTTTAGTCCACGATGCTTGCTCAGAAGAAGACACTTGATTGCCATTTGCTTCATTTTGTGTCTACTAAATTCTACTGCATCTCATTGGCAATCAAATAAAAATGGCCAAATAGAAAAGAAATTGATAGAGTTTATAATATCTATAGTCTAGCATTATAACCCAGCCCTCTAAATGAGACCAAGACCATTTTAATCCTACCTCCAATTTATTCATGATAATATAAACTCACAGCCATTTGGGAGATATTATGTTCTTGTGTCTCACACTTTATAAGTTTACAAATACATAACTTGTATCAGAATTTGTATCTAGGGAATGATCTTTCTAAATTTATAATATATTTCTGGATACAGTTTCTTAAGTTATCTTAGTGAATTTATTCTCTGAGATGCTAATGCATAGGACAAGTCTTGAATATTTTCTGTATGTATTGCTTCAAGGAGAAAGTGATTCATTTATGAAAATACTGAACATCAAATTCTGTGGTATAAAGTTTCTATTATCAGTAGAAGGACACATTTTCAAACAAGTAAGATCAAGAAGCAAGATTATTGGCATGTATTCAATAGCAGACGATAACAAACTACATACAAGATTTGAGATTCACTTCTTGCTTTTTCACTGAGACCGGGAGAATTCTTGCAGTTGATAAAGCAATGCCATTCTGCTGGGGAAATTTTATATTCATATTATGCATTGTGTAAACATGCACATTCTGCTGTGTTATACATTTTTATGCCTTATTTTGTTGAAAAGAAAAACTTTAAAAGATTCAGGAAATAAATGGATTTCACTTATCAGAACAGGAAACAGTTTTTGAAAATTATCTATAGTTCATAAAAAGGCAAATTTTGTTCATGTTCACATAGTATAAACTTATTTGACAGTATATTCTGAAAATTCATTCTTTTTAACAAAAACATTAATCATTTTAAGACATGTCTGGTTAGTCACTCAATAGAAACCGTCACATGACCAATGTCTTTTGGCAGCATGTCATGTTGGGGATGATCAATTAAAAAATTGGAAAAGGGGGTGATCCATGAATAAATGACTTCTCGCCTTTTGTTGGGCAGTGATAACTAAAAAAATCTGAATTTAAAAAAAAAAACAAGTGGATGCTGCCGGACACAAACTAAGGGACCAATTTAGCATAAACTTACATTATAAATTGACCCCCCCCACTAAAAACCTATTTAGGAGGGGAATTTTCAAAAAACAAAATAAAAACATTTTTTCTAGTCATAATGTGTAAATATTTAAATTTTCAGCCCTCTAGCTCCTTGGTGCTGTCTGTACACATGATACATACATACGTACATAGAAACCTATGTTGACAGTTTCGGTGACAGTTTTAGTTGACGGTTTCTAATAAATAGATTTCACTTATCAGAATAGGAAACAATTTTTGAAATTATCTATAGTTCATAAAAAAGCAAATTTTGTTCATGTTCACATAGTATAAACTTAAAGAATTTCTTATTTGACAGTATATTCTGAAAATTCATCCTTTTCACCTAAAACATTAATCAGTTTAAAATTCTAATGGTATCAAGTATTAAGTATCCAATTATTTTACTTAATTAAAAAAACAAACATGGCAAAAAGGAAAAGGATTTTAGAATTGTGGGTAAAAAATACAATAATAAAATTATATTTTAATATTTTATATATCTATATATAAAATATATACTCTATATTTATATATCTTTTAAATTTATATTACAAAGCAAACAGGACAAGAGAAGAATATTTATCAGTAATACATAAGCCAAAAAAATATCCATAGAAAAATCATTTTCATCTTAGAAATGATGTTAAAACATTTCATTGCTTTATATTTTCAGTGTTTAGACTAATTATTAGTGTAACCAAGTAAAAATTCATAAGTCATCTACTGGATGAATATTTGGTAACTAGCCTCACTATCCTAGAATTTTGTACTGAAAGGATAATGGTAATATATTAGTGAAAATTACAAAATGTTGATCAAGATGGAATCTAAGCATTTTAGTCTATGAGACCTTTCCGGGGTGGGGATATTACCAGGTGGAAGGAAGGATATGTTCGGAATATATCTTAGTGGAAACCTTGTTACCAACAAAGAATATTCCATCTTTTTATATGGGTACATTAAGTTGGAGTTACATAAAACAATTGTACGGCACCATTATCCTTTATTAACTATAAGGTTCCAACTTTCAAACCCCCTCACCCATCCAGTGGGGCCATATACCCTGTTTGCCCAGCCTCACCCCCCAGTGAATGCCCATTGGTATAGCACTTTGTGTAAATTTCAATGATTCAACAAGTGGCTATCGAATGGAATTGTAAATAATTGATACTCTACAAACTGTATCTACAAACACAAGAAGCATATGAAGGGGAAATCAGGGATATTCTGACATAACAGCATACTAGGGACCATCGGCGTCCATTGATGGGGGCTGCAAAAGAAGAAAAAACCCAGCCCTTCTCACCGAGGGTGAGGAGGTTTGAAAGTTGGACACCCGAGGAAATGT
Source organism: Architeuthis dux (assembly GCA_006491835.1). Taxonomy (NCBI): domain Eukaryota; kingdom Metazoa; phylum Mollusca; class Cephalopoda; order Oegopsida; family Architeuthidae; genus Architeuthis; species Architeuthis dux. Next base: position 3,736,008 of record VCCN01004508.1, on the reverse strand, counting down.
GGCAGCGGAGGCCCATACTACCTCACTATAACCAAGTATCATAAATTACTATAAACAATTTCTAATATCTTTCAGCAATCCTACCCCCTCTTCCTAAGAGACTTTTGAGTAAAGATTTAATAAAACGTTGTCTAGTTAAAAATATATTTTTAAAAGATATCTTTGACAATTAATTATTGCTAAATCATTTGCTTTCTACATATCTGTACTACTCTGTAATCAAATATGCCTTTTTCTTCTATTGATAAGTGCTTCCAATCAATAAATTTGCCTACAGCTTTTAATAGATTCCAGTCAGGCCTCCCAGGTACACTCATCTAAATCCTAGAGGTTGAGACTCTTCATCATATTAAGATCATTTGCTTCTCACCAAGAATTAGAAGGTCATACTCATAAATGTCTATACATAAGAAATGAGAAAATGTACAATTTTAATTAGCTCCTTGGTGGGCCCCCTCCAACATTTAGTGAGATTTGTCAATAGAAATGCAGTAAGTGAACTACTATTTATAAAGCTATTCGGCACCCCCCACCATTGGGAGCCCAGGTGGTGTTTTCAAATAGCCTACACCCACCAGCTTCAGCTATGTCTCTGGAAAACCTAAAGTAAAATCCAGAGAAGCAGAGGAAAAGAAGAAAAAGAGAAGTAGATGTGGAAAAGCATTGAGGAAAGAGTGATGCGCAAAGGGACTGGATCCTTTAAGGATTAAGAAACTTTTAGAAACCAATATGGTCACCAAAACTGTTAACATAGGTTTCTTCAGTTTTTCTGGCTGGCTATGTATGTCTGTATCACATGCACAGGGAACACCAATGGAGCTAGAGGGCTGGAAATGTAAATATTTACTCCTTATTATGTCTCCAAAAAAGTTTTTTTTTTTTTTTTAAATCCTCCCTAAATAGGTTTTTAGTGGGGGGGTTCAATTTGCAATGTAATTTCATGTTAAATTGGTTCATTAGTTTGTGCCCGGCAGTGTTCATGCTTGTTCTGCAGGAAATTCAGCATTTTTTAGTGATTACTGCCGAAAGGCGAGAGAAGTAACTTATTCATTGATAACCCTTTTTTCTAATTTTTTAATTGATCACCTCAACACGGCATGCTGCCAAAAGACGTTGGTCACATGACAATTTCTATTGAGTGACTAACCAGGCTGGTTCTTTCCATATTGGCTGAATGGAAAGCATCAACATTTGGTTCAATGCCAAAAATATAGAGTGTATTTACTAGAATTTACTTTCCATTCCAGCTAAGAGTCTAACTATGGTTACTGATTCAGTTCTTTGAAATGCTGATACAGATAAGATTTTCACACGCCATATTCAATGTGTTCAATGCTTATTACATGCTGAAATGCATTTCCCTGAAATTTCTCATTTATCACCCTGTTTTTTTTAAAAATCCTCCTCAAGTTCTGGCCATTGTGAGGCTGGACAATAAAGTTTACATGTACTTTTTGGGGAAAACAAGGTATCTTTTATGCCATCAAATATGGTAAAATGCAAATATATTATTATTAAGTTGGAACAAAATAAATGGCCATTTTTGCATTGCAATTTCTTTTGTTTCTTATCTCCTCAGATACAAAGTACCAAATCTAATGGAAAAGACAAAATTAGTAAACAAATTTATTCTTGTCAGTTAATTGGCTTCATGTTAACCCTTGATATAGAAGGCTTTAATTGGTAAATATTTTTTCATCACACCTGGTCTACCATACCTGATCATTATTTTGCCTCAGATGAAAACTTTTCAATGTTTTTCAAGTCTGATCTTTAGGGAGCAGATGCTTTCTTCCTTATATTCTCTTCCAAAATGTCATGGGAATGTATATACAGAGAGCACATCGCTCCACCTTCCCTTGATTCATAATAATAATAAACCAAGAACCACAATAGAAAGTTTGTAAGATGAAAGAAGGAATACATTTTAACACTGCTAGGTCCTGTGACCTATTCAAACTGTGGTGTTCTTATTGAGGAGATGAGGGGGAAAAAGAAAAAGTACTAAACAATTTCTAAATATCACCAGATGTAATATTCACTTGAAGAAGACTGAAGATCATATTGGCCAAAATGTTGTGCTAAAAATATCAATGACAAAGATATTAGTTAAAGGTTATATATGGAATAACTTCTGCTTTTATTCCAAATACTTTATTCTCTCTTATTACTATGAAAGCTGAAAATATTTGTTCTTTTTGACTTAATTAGCTTAATTATTCAACTGAAATACTAAATCTCTGAATTTTTATACCTTTGTCTTTTTAATAAAAATATCCTCTCCTTATTTACTTTTTCATATATAAACAAGGAGTTGTTCCTTATACTATATAACAGTTATGTTTGTCCACACATTGAGTACTGTGTACAGGCCTGGTCACCATACTTGGAGAAAGATACAAAGCTTTTAGAAAAAGATGAGCAACTAAGTTAGTGCCCGAATTAAAAAGTATGAGTTATGAGGATAGGTTAAAGGAGTTAGGGTTAACATCATTAAAAAATAGGAGGGATCAGGGAGAAATGTTTAAGATTATGCGTTGTTTAGAATTAGTAGACCCTAATGTATTTTTTACTAGAAGGGACTGAGAGACCACATATATATGGTAGAAATAGATTAAATATCAAAAAATATTTTTTATTTTTTAGAGTGGTGGGACTATGGACTAAATTACCAGACTATGTAGTGCTATCAACAGATGTAAATGATTTAAAAAAGTATTATGAGGTTTATTACACCAACGCAAATGTTTAAATACGTAAATATGATTATTATGATATGTGCTTGTATATATAATTTGTATTCTCTTTTCCACACAAAAATAATGTTCTAAATATACAATAAACTATGAAAATGAAAAACATTTCAGATTCAGTGTTCTAGATGTTATAAAATATTAAAATTCTAAAACTTCAAAATTTTAAAAATCTTAAAATTTTAAATTCATAAAATTCTAATGAATGTATATAGATTACTGGACTGTCTAGTGCTATCAACGGATGTAAATGATTTAAAAAAAGAATTATGATGTTTATTACACCATCATTTGTGTATTGGATTGATATATGCCTTCTGATGAATGTACATGTTACGGCTGTTTAGGCAATTTTCAAAATCCTGATTGTTCTAAATATAAATTATTAGATTTGTTATAGAAGTAAATCTTGCCTATTTAGTAAGAGGTTTAGGACTTCAGGTTCTGTGACTTGTTGTCCAATCTTCAAGCCACACATGCCTTATTTTTCATGTACTCATGGTCTCATGGTCTCCAGTCCAATGTTCTTATTAATCTGTGAATGATGGAAATTTCCATCATTGCAGTTCTATGGCTAACTCAAGGGAATTTCCATTTTATTGTGATTGGTGGCAACTTAGTTCTATATGTGAATCATAGCTTTTATCTTGCAATGGATAACTTGCAATGGATTATCTTGCAATGGACAAGGGCTTTTACCTTGCTATGGATAACTATTACTCTTCACTATGCACCACAGTTAATGGGTTGATAAGCTATCATAAGGTATATACACATCCATACTAGTTTTGTTCACAAGTGTGTAGTTTGTTATCTTTTGGGAAAGCAGGTACTTTTTCCTTTAAAAGCACAAATGCTAATTCTTTAAATGAATTCATTCAGAATAAAGATAAATCAATAATCATTAATATTTTTTTTTTCAAAAACAAAAAAAAAAAACAATTGGTTAGTCACTCAATAGAAACCCTTACATGACCAACATCTTTTGGCAACATGTTGGGTGTGATCAATTAAAAAAATTGGAAAAAATGAACAAGTTACTTCTCTAACCTTTTGTCAGACAGTGATCATCAAAAAACTCAGAATTTTAACAAATTTAGCATAAACTTACATTGTAAATTGGAACCCTTGATAAAATTTAAAAAAAAACAAAAAAATAAATAGTAAATATTTAAATTTTCAGACCTTTAGCTCCATTGGTGCGGCCTGTAAGTATGATACATACACAGCCAGCCAACCAGACCAACTGAAGAAACCTATGTTGGCAGTTTTGGTGACAGTTTTGGTTGATTGTTTCTAATAATTTGATTTTACACAGTAAAAGAGCAATTTTCATTGCATACTGAAGCAACAGTATTGATTTATAATTCTGATGGATTGAAACCTGCCTAGCTTATAACCCATGTTATCATTTAATAATTGATCCAGAGCAGAACAACTTATGACAATGGGGTGTAAAATAACAAGAGTTAATTTGTCACAGGAGGTGGGGTAACCTTTTGGCTCAGTTACATTTATTTCCAATCTATTTTGCTGCTACCAGCTAAAATTAAAAGTTTAGCATTAAAGATTTTAAGAAAGTCTGGGGTATCAAATTCTTTGCTTATTAATGCCAATAATAAACTGGTTACTTCATAAAATAAGATGGTTGTATTCACTTGTCAACAAGAGCAAAAAATCATCATAAATCATCATCATCATTATCATCATCATCAGACTTTTAACATCCGTCATTGGACATAGACCATCACCTAGAATCGCTAGACCTCTCTATCATGGTGACGCAGCCCAATATCTCCTGAACCTGTCTTAAATTGTCGGAAATTTGATCAAGTACTTTTTACATGAACAATCGTGTCACTGCAAAAAACGGTGGATTTGAAATCATAATTTCTCCCCTCTGTTGCCAAGAATATTTTTAAAAAACAAACCTATCCCACAAAGATTTATTTCCAGTGTTTTTTGGTTTTGGTTTTGTTATATAAACGAATCTGTTGTCTCACCAAAAATATACACAGCTTTGTTGTCTGATTTGAATGTTTGTTCTTATCTTTCCTCAGCTAAACAGAAGTTTTTAGGAACCTTTCTTTCGTATTTGCAC
>VCCN01004508.1:3705763-3729341 GCA_006491835.1 Architeuthis dux | reverse complement strand
ATATATATACATAGGAATTTTATAAGGTGGTGCAAAGCTGTTCCCCCCCCCACACTGCACAAACACCCTCGTCCTTTAACCATCCTATTTTCATCTGCTTTAACCCTTTTAGCACACTATACTATATTTGCTCACCGTTAAACGATAGTCAACCTATTTTATTAATGAACATATATTATCGTCTTAGAAATTTAACTCTCAGGCCCCCCTTTGGCCATCCAGACACGCTGGGATGCACAAGTTGAACCCAGGGTTGGATTATACTATAAGGCTGAGTTGGCTGTAGTTAACAGAGGCCCTGAAAAATTTTGGGATATTCATATTTTTCTTAATTTTATTTTTGACAGGACCATAGCTGGATTAACCTATATGCAAACTACGCTACAGCATAGGGCCCAAAATAAATAGCAATTTAGAAATTTATCACTATTACTACAGAGAAAATGAGATAAACAACAAAACTGTCAAAATAAAAACATTCCATGATGTGAAGTCTGAGCGCTCACTATAATTGTTAAGATATTGTTAATAATATATTAAAACTTAACAAAAATGTCCTAACAAATATCTCTTAAAAAAATGGAATGAATATAATAGACATTAGCACATAACAATCCATTTTATTCACACGATTGACAGATTGGATTACTTACTTAAAATTATACATGGAATGGGGTGGGGAGAAGGATGGTTCAAGATGGGTGGCCCCATATTGCTAATAGCCTAGCGGCCCTGATATAGGTTAATCTGGCTTTGGCTGAACCCCCCTCTCAGAGGTAAGTGTGTGTGTGTATGTGTGTGTGAATCTGTATGAGTGTGTGTGCTCTAATGTCTCACATGCTGAGGAACTTTTACTTCTTAAGCATACATAATTGATTTCTTTCAACCATCCGCAAATAAATACAAATGTCTAGGCAAGCAAATTATCTTGACAAATAATCCTTGACCATCTTTGTGGCTTTTGCAATGCCCATTTCTTACTGTTATTAGCTTTGCTTAGCGTTTCATTCTTCATTTCAGCACCAAATCTTTTCACTCTGTTTCCCATAATACATCTTAGATGCCCTTCTCCACCTCTATTATATGACACAGTTTATAATTATTCAAACCCTCTCACTATAGACAGAACTCTTGATAGAAAATGTCCAACCTTGGAAATTTATGGAAATTCATAACACTTTTATGCTTCTGAGACTCAAATAACATTATTGTATTTCTATTCTGTTATTTTTTGCAAAAAATGAATTGTTTGTTTTTTCTCAAGAACAGACACAGATATAGACACAAATACATACACATTTCTTTTGCTTTTGGTAGTCATATGATCCTATTATAAATCCAATAACCGTATGATATAATAAAAATAGCAACAGAAGAAACAAATATGGCATTGCAAGCAAAGCTTTGTGTTTCAACCCAAATTAAAATTGGTAACAGTCCATTCTTGCTCCAATGTTTTTTTCAAATTTTAATGTTGCCATTGGAGTCTGAAATATGGCCACTATTAAAAAAGAAGACATGTTTTATTTAGTTTTAGGAGGCAATCCATGTTATCAAATTTTTACTTTAATTGAAAAGTTCAAAATTTATTATTATGTATTCCAGTGCCGGATTAAGCTAGTGTGAGGCCTGTAGCATATATTAGGAGCCCTAAATTTAAAAGAAAAATATGCATAAATATTAAAACATATACACATTTACTTGCATAGTAAAGTAATTAGTTTTTTTCATTTGCTCTACAGACATAATATGACAAATATGCTTGACATTTCAATAATAATATTACTTCATTTTCGCTTTGATTCATGACCTCTGGACAACAGGAGTTGGCTTGTGCTATTTTTAGAAGCACTTCCTGCTTGCCTAGACAGTTGACCTTGGAGTTAACCTCAGCATCTCGAATTTGACGCGCTTTTAGGTAAAATCACCAGTCAACTTGTGGACGAGCCTGGTCGCACCTCTTTGGCATCCCTAAATCAGGCCATATCGAAAAATCAGCTAAATCTTCTAAATGCTAATCACACTCTATTCTATTTTTCCTCCCTATTGTCTCAACTACTAACCAGTACTAAAGCCACTAACTAATGCTAATACTTAAGAAGAAACAGATGAACTGAAAGAACGGACTACATAGAAAAAAATGTAGGTTGTCTTTTATATATCTTGTTTGACTTTGTGACTTCCTTCGAAACCCAAGTCATCACAGATACCACACTCCCATTAATTTTTGAGTTAAAATAACAACCCCAATTAAAGGTGATAATTGGCTAAAATTGTTAACCTTAAACACCCAGTTGTTCATAAAAGTTGAAGGCCGTATAGTACTATAGGAATAGAGAACAAGTGCCGAATCACTGAATTAGAATTGATTGCTTGTTAGCATTTAGTGCAGGGCTTTTGAAAATGCGGGGCCCGTAGCATATGCTACATTTGCTATGTAGTTAATCCAGCACTGCTGTATTCATTTTAAATGGATTTTGATGATACCTATCAACTGGCTGAAAAAAGTCTAAAGATGCCAAATAACTTTTTTGTAATGAAATAAGAATAGAAAAATGCAGTGGACACTTATACTTTTAATAAATGATCTTTAATCAAATTTGCTCAAAAAAGAATTAAAATAATTATTTAGTAATCATGAATTTATTAGAAACCGTCAACCAAAACTGTCAACATAGGTTTCTTCAGTTTTCAAGTTGGTCTGATTGGCTGGCTATGTATGTATCATGCGTACAGACCACACCAATGGAGCTAGAGGGCTGAAGATTTAAACATTTACTTCTTATTACGTCTAGAAAAAACGATGTTTTTAGTGATCATTACTTAACAAAAGGTGAGAGAAGTAACTTATTCATTGATCACCTCCAACTTGGCATGCTGCCAAAATATGCTGGTCACATGACAGTTTCTATTGAGTGACTAACTAGACCTGTTATATATACTTTTCATTTCCTATTTCTTCCATTAATTTCCACCTAAGCTGCTAAAATGTTTTCACTATTTTCTATTCGTCTACAGAATTCTTCAGTTCTCTAAGGACAGACTTTTCCCCCTTTTTTGCCTTTAGCCATCATCAACATGCAGGTCTCAGTAATGGACCAAAATATACCCAAGACTGATGAAATTAAGGAATTTGGGATTTGAATCCCAGTATAAAAGCCTTGTTCCCAAACATCGATTTCTTTCTTGGCAATTGCACCTCTTCAAATGAATAGCCTGGGATTGGCCGATGGCTGGTGCTGGCAACAGCCATGAATGCAAGATCAATTCTTTAGTCATGTGAACCACACCTCGGCTGTTTATGAACAGCCAGGGTGTAAACTGACCATATCAAGAAAATAAATAGACACCCAACCAATGCCGGCTTTAAGCCAATTGGACCGATTTCTCCCAATTGGGCCCTGCACCTAAGGGGGCCTCGCATTAAAGTATTCTACTCTAGTCTTGTCAAATATACACAGCAACACATTGCAATACACACATTAAAAAGTCAGTAGTGTTTGTTTACATGTTTTAAATTAAAAACATTTTTTTACTGTACTTTAAATAAATAATATGTTAATTAATTATAGAATAGCATAAAAGTTTATTTTTCTGAAATTTGTAAGCGTACATTTAGATTGCTTTCCCTTATACCATAGAGATATAAAGTCTTTAATAAACTTTATTTATATCTCTAAGATTCTATAGACCTTGGCTGCAAACCTGGGGTCCCGCAAAAAATGTTTTCAATTGGGCCTGCAGCTCCTATATTTCATAAATAATTGCTTATCTGAGCACAGCACATATTTGTGGAAATAGCTGAGTGGGTAAAGCATTAAATATTATTTTATATCAGCATGCTGGTATACATACTTGCTGGATAGTGGGGTGAAGATCCATTCTGTCGGCCGGAGAATGAAGTGTGGGAGCGAGATAAGGGGTGCCAAGAGACTGTTCCCAACAGGGGAACTTGGTCTTATGTCTTCTGAGCATTATGAGATTTTGAACGCCCACGCTTGTGTCGTTTCCGGTTTCTACATCTTGTTTTGGGACACCTATGCATATGCTGAGGTGAGTGGGTCACTTCCATTTCCGCACAGGTGTTTGGCCCCAAAATAACCTTTTTGTGGTAGTATATCATAACATACTTATCACCCCTTATTTGTTAGAAAATAAGAGAGATCGGGGAGACTTAATGGAAATGTTTAAGATTATGCATGGTTTAGAAGTAGTAAACCCTGATGTATTTTTTACTAGAAGGGAGTACAAGGGACTTAGAGGCCACACATATACGGTAGAAGCAAATAGAAGTAGATTGAATATCAGAAAATTCTTTTTTAGCAATAGAGTGGTGGGCCTTTGGAATAGATTACTGGAATATGTAGTGCTATCTACAGGTGTAAATGATTTTAAGAAGAATTATGATGTTTATTACACCACTGCAAAGGTTTAAGGCCCTAGACATTGTGTAAATATGATTGTTATGATGTGTGCTTGTATATACAAATTGTATACATTTTTTCACACTAAAATAAAATGTTCTTAAAATATTCAGTAATTTTACTGTGAATGTCCAAGTGATAGAAAGGGTCTGATTTTTAGTATCTGTACACAATATAAATATCGCCATTTTAGCAAGTCTGACAATTTCCTTTAATCTTAAATTATTCTCATTACTAACTTAACTCAAATCAATGTTTCAGAAATTAAAATCTGTCTTGTCTTTTTATTGGACTGGTCTGGCATTACAGCATCATTCATCTTTTGGTGCTCCAGTTTATAAATCTTCCTATTGCTTGAATACTTGTCAGGGTCATGTCTTACATCTGGAGATGCTGCATTATCCTTAGCTGCAGTCCTAACTAAAAACATTGAACCTCATTTTTCTCAAGCGTATCACTCTTATCAAAAGGATCTGATTCCAGACTTTATCATCTCGCTGTCTTCTATCCGCATTCTTTGATGACAATCTACATGTGATGGGAATATCAATTCTTGGAGGTTTTCTCCCCCAATACAAGAAATCTATGCTCTCCACATCTTCAGTTCTGTGCAACACAAACTAAGATTTTTTTTCTCTTTGTGAAATCTACAAGAAAAGACAAATAAAAAATTGCTGGCGACTTTGTCTCCTGTTTTCAATCAAACATGAAAACAGTAAGTCAACACGGGAGAAAACACACTCATAGCTTATGTGTTATTTATATCTGCAGCAATAATCCTCTATTCCTCACAACAGCAGTTTCATCAACTTTATGCATTTGTCAGATCAGATACCATCTGATTATTTCTTCTTGACTAATAACATCATCCTTGTCTACTATATCAGTATTTCCCAATTATATATATATGTTTATTATGTGGATGTAAGGTAATTCAACAGAAAGGTAGAGCTAATTTGACAATGTGGAAATGAAAGATTGAGAAAAACATGTTACATCTCAAACATATTTATTATCATTAAGATAAGCCTTGATGCATTTTGCTGAGCTTCATTTGGCATCTTCAGAAGCTCTTTTGCAGTGCAGAAAACTCATGTGTGTGCAGTCTGAATTTTCACATGTTTGTGTGAAATGTATACTGAGCTGGGAAAAGTAGACAGTGTTGGTTGTAGGAGAGAGGGGTAGCGATAAGCCCTGGGTGTTTGATTAAACACGGGTCAACTCCTGGTTATCTGGGTACTCAGTATGGGGTAACTGGGTTTATTTATGTGTTTATGTATATTCCTATTTCTTCTTAGAATATATATATGGATATGGATATGGATATATATATATATCTGATGAGAGAAAAAGATAAAGTGGAGACTCAAAAATAATTGAAATAATTATTTAATACCTAACATGTTTCAACCAAGAATGGTTGTTGTCAAAGGCAGTATTGGAGAGAAAACGGAGTCTGGCTGAAAGTTTGACTGACTACATCGGCTTGCCTTGTATTGATGCGTGGCTAGTATTCTGAACTGAATTTTATTGGATGTGGTAGGGGAGAACACATGGAAGGTTGCACCACAGGTCTGTCTGGAAAGTATCACACCATTTTGAATATCTTAAGAACTGGTTTCACAGCCTTGATGTAACTTTGCAACCAATCAGAAGGGATATTACTGTGAAGGCATGAACAGACACTCTACCTTGGGGTTACTCAGTCAGCAGTGAGATGCAATTGAGTGAGCTTGTGTACTGTGTGACTGTCACATTCACAATGACCGAGCCAGTCATTCTTAAAAATTTGTGCATCATTGCATCAACCAGGTTTATCAGCTCCCCCTACAGTCTATGACTTCTGGCTTGTCCCAAAGAGATTAAGTAGAATGCAACGAGGCAGCTGATGGTGATCTTTGCAAACTGTTTTGAAAAGTGGAAGAGATACTGGTATAAGTGTGCAATGTTCAAATTGGAGTACTTTGAAGGGGGACTAAGGCACCATTGCTCTAAGTAGGCTATTTGTTTTGTTAATATCAAATGGTTGGATACTTTCTGTACAGATTGTATATATATATATACATGGTCTGATCATAAAGAAACCAAACTTATAAAACAGTGCGCCAATGAAATATTTTAGCTTGTTCTGACTGAAATGTGATGTAGCAGTGACTTTGACCTTGTGTAGAAAAAATCTGCATCAAGCCATGTCGGTTAGTTTTTGAGCTACACATACGAGAGTGAACATCTCTAGTGGGCTTAACATTTTTTCTCCAAGTTAAACAATAAAGGTTTTAGAAGTATTTGTGGAAATCATTGCCTGACTGTCCGTGAAGTTTCCGAAGAGGTAGGAATCTATAAAAGTTATTTTTATCTATCTGTCAGCTGATGCGGCACAAATTTTGCGGCAACACAATGTACCATCAGTTTTTCTTTTAAAATCAAGTTGTACAAACTTGTACCAATTCTTGTATTTGTACCAACTCCTACCTCTTCAGAAACTTCATGGACAGTCAGGTGTCAATTTCAACGAATCACAGCACACAATATTGTTCTGCTACTGGGTAGATTAAATATGTCCACCTGCCATCACCACCGCCACCACCACCACCAGCCAGGTAACCTTCCCTATTCTACTTAGGTGTTGCCTGTTCTTTTCTGTGTTTTCTCAAAAAGACATTTTTATGAAACCTTTTCTTTGAGAAAAACCTCTTTTCTTCATTTCTTTTCTGATTTCTCACTTCTAGGCTTCACTCCTATATTTTGTAAAGACATTCAACTGATTTTTTAAATTCTCAAAAGCAGTTTTTGCATTAAAAATAGCAAAAAAGAATAGATGTTGAAAATGGCCTAAACAGCCATAACATGTGCATTAGAAGACATATACAAGACAGAATTACGTTCATAAAAATGTTAATTTTAAATTGATGTTTTAGAATTTTAACATTTATAACATCCAGAACACTGAAATTGAAAATAATTTTCATTTTCATAGTTTATTGCTTGGTTGCAAAAAAAAATAGGCAAATATTTAACGTTTTGAAGACTTTTAATTCTTTTTATGATCTGCAATATACAAATATGATTGTATTTTAATTATTCATGTATTGGTTTTGTGATCTTTGATTATTATTTTATAACTAAATACCTTTTTTGAAAAAAACCTTTCAATAATTAGGTACCTTCATTTTTCTCCATTAATCACTCTAGTGAAACACCAAATCTAATATATATATATATTCTCTATTCTACATGCCTCACACACTTTGATGCTGACATCATGATAATTTGTATTATCTGAGCCATTGTCTAATACAGTGGTTCTTAACCTTTTTCAAGGCTGGCACCCCTTTGATATTTCAAAATCTTTCACACACCCCTTAATCTTAAGGCTAAAAAAATTAAATTTAAAAAAGTAAAAATTAGCAAAGTTTATATTAAAAAGTGTAAATAACAAAATGTTAAATTTATCAGATGTCAAAAGTCTGTATCAAGATATTATAAATATTAAGGAATAGAAGCATCATTTGCTGATTGGGGACATGAAGGAGAATGAACAAAAGTTGTATACATCAGCAAAATGAGTTTATTTGCCTGCCTCTTCTTGCATCCTTCAAATTTGCCTTACATACAACTTGCGGGTGCGGGTACCTCAGGTTAAGAACTACTGGTCTAACACAGAGAATATTATATGATAATTATAAAGACATTTTTATCATATTCTGTTATCCATTCTCTGAATTTCATAGAATATTATCAAATTTTCCTGTGATGTTCCATACCTAAAACTTTCAGGAAGAACCTCGTCCACTTGGAATTTTCTCTTCATAATTAGGAACCATATTTTAAGTTATATTCAAATTTTTCTTTTATTTATTAATATTGCACATGATATTTACCAGGATTTATAAATATACTTTAATTAAAAAAATGTAACCACTAAGTTTTGTTTAGATCTGCTCATTTAAAAATGTGACATATGTTTTGTTTTCAAGTAGGAATTTTCCCACCAAACACATGTTAACTTATTAATAACTGAAGGCATCAGGGAATGCCTACAGGTACCTTATAGAATGGATCCTAGTACTAAGCAGAAACTCTGATAGACTCAAGAGCAAAGGTCAACTATCCTAGCCATGACAGGACTAATTTATAATTTACTTAGATTAAAGTTAGGACAAGTAATAAAGTTAGAGAAAGATCATGACAGCGAAATAAAACGATGCATAACAATAGGTTGGAAAGTATTTGGTATGAATAGAGACATTTTGGAAAGCACCTTGCCAATGTGCTTAAAGTGTAAAGTATACAATGGTTGCATAATACCAGCCATGACTCACGGATGCGGAACATGGAAATTAACAAAACGAACTGAGCCATGGAAAGAGCAATGCTAGGAATAACTCTAAGAGATAGAAAAAGATCAACATGGATCAGAGGGAGGACTAGAGTGAAGGATATTATACAAATAATTAAGCAACAAAAATGAAGATGGGCTGGTCACCTAGCAAGAAGAGATGATAATAGATTAACCAACTGGTGTTCATGGGACAGTAAACACAGTAGGAAAAGACTAGATACAAGATGGAGGAATGAGATAGAAAAGTTTGCCAGTAAGACTTGGCAGAGTTTAGCACAAGATAGGTCATCATGGAAGGAGATGAGAAAGACCTTTGTCCAGTAGTGGACTTATAACGGCTGATGATGATGATGATGATGATGATGATGATGATGATGATGATGATGATGATGATGATGATGATGATGGTGATGATGATGAACAGAGTCAATAGTATAAATATCTAATTAAATGTATCACACTGAATTTGAAGGCAGGATTTAGTGATAAAATATTGGACTTACAGGGAAATATATAGTAGAGTAGGAACTGTCACTAACATGTAAAAGAAGAAGACGGTATTAAATTAACAAATACATTTGTTTATAACCACTGCATGAATGCGTCATTGACTGAGATTAGCACAACATTGCTCCCCACAGTTCATGCGCAGGTTAGGGTGACAAATTGTTGAGAGTTTACTCAGAAGCTGGTAGGCGCAGGTGAGTAATTGGGAGTTTATTCATAGGTCGGAAAGTGTGCATGAGTGGGTGAAGACTTGTATGGTGCATTTAGTGAAAAATAGACTTGCAGTAATGTGTGGTCATGAGTCGTTCCTAGCAGAATTAACTGCTGTCAATCAATTTTGGCACCCTTGTTGGAATATTTTGTCTGATTTGCTGTTAGTGCAGCAGGATCCTTTAAAAGTAATAAAACTGTTTTAGTGTTGTCATTTAGTCTGAACCCACAGTCTCTAAGATATCTCAGTATTAATATTAATCATTCAAGTGAGATTAGATTAATAATTTGACTGATTCCGTGTTTCTTTTTTTTCATGATCCTAGTATTTGGGGTTTTTGTATCCAATACTCACAGCTTTCAGTACATTCATTTCTTTATAAAATCCACAGTAATAAAAGAATAAAATAAAATTACGTAACTTTTTAAAATGTAATTCTTGTTAATTGTCCTTACAAGTTAAATTTAAGACTTAAATCATCTTTATAAGATTCAAAGTCTGTGTATGCATGTGTATATGTCCACGTCTAATGTACCATAGTGAAGGGGTGCATAAATGAAAATAGATAGAAAGATAGATGAAAAGAAAATATCGGAAGTTCAAAATATACAGATTGATCACCTTTTTTGATAAAGTAAAATGGTTACTCAGGAGCAAAGGAAATAGAATTCAAAACATCAACAAAAAATACCTAAAAATAGAAATCTGTTTAATAAACGAGCATGGGCGAATTCAAAATAGCCAAAATTCAAAATATACAGAATAAACAAGATGAATTAATTTAACCTTTAGAAATTATAAACAACCACACTATAAATAAGACTGACAGAGCGAAGACAAGAGAGAGTGTCCCACAGATATGGATTGAGTGGTCACATCCGAAGACTGCTTAGACACCCACTCTCACTCTCTCTCAATTTTATAGGAATATTTATGATTGAGAAAAATCATCTCTGTCTCGATCCTTCTTTCGTTCCAGACCAATTCTTTCCAGAGACCAACCTCCGTCTTCCCAAAGTCTGGACACATCATGCACCCTGACACTGTCTACAACAAGGAGTGACGAATTCAACCGCCTGTCATTGAACATTTGTCGCCAACCTCCAAGGAGGTGATAACATTACACTAAGCTATTTTTACTATTCAATTTGGCTGTTTACTTACTGAATAAGACTTTGTCGAAGAAGGAAAGGAAATGCAGGGGTTGATCCAGGATTTCAATGAATAAGTTACTTCTCTCGCCTTTTGTTAAGTAGTGATCACTAAAAAGTCTCAATTTTCAAAAAAAAACAAAATTAAATGCTGCTGGACAGAAAAAAGGGACCAAATTAGCATAAACTTTCAGATTGAACCCCCCACTAAAAACCTTTTCCTAGACATAGCATGAAGTAAATGTTTAAATTTTTAGCCCTCTGGCTTTACTGGTGTGGCCTGTATGTGTGATACATAGCCAGCCAGCCTGCCAGACAAACTTTAAAACTGAAGAATCCTATGGTGACAGTTTTGGTTGATAGTTTCTAATAATAATTGTTTGTTTTTAAGGTTAATTTATGATTACTTGGGATTATTTGGGGTTTTTATTTATAAAATTTCTTTATCTAGATATTTAAAATCTTTTTAAATTGTGCTTTGTCCGAGCAGAGGCGTCCGGACCCCCTGGACCCACCCCCTGGAACCACCCCTTGGATCTGTGTCTGAAATGGAAAGAGTTGCCTGCAAATAGTAACAAAAGAATGACATACAAAAGACTAAACTTAATAAAGAATGAATAAAAGAATGGAAGACTGGTTGCTTTTTTCTGTGCACAGCAGACAACAGAAATGCAACTCGGAATAAATAAACCCAAGCTTTATGGATGTTCAGTCGAGTGAGTTTATTTAAAAAATTCTTTCAAAGACAAACATACAAGAGTGGATCAATAAGTCTGTAGCCTGACACATAATTACTAGATGAATTTTGATCTGAAATTTTCACTGTATAATGTTTGATCTATGTAATTAATATTCAACGCTGGATTGAGTGCTTTGACAAGGATGGAGATCGTGTTGAAAAATATATTTGTTGTGCAAAATAGATGCTTTTTTTTATCATTAAGCTGTGGATCTATTGATGTACCTACATAGTTTTTATCATATTTCTTGTGGTACATTTGAAAAGTATTCCAAATATAGAATAAAGTTAAAACAATCAAACGATCAGTTTCTGAAGGAGGCTTTTCTACTAATTTCAGTGTTAGAAATGGTAGATGTAATTAGACAATGTGGAAATCAGAGATATTTATTATCACTCACTTAATAGCTGATACACAGAACTACCAAATCTAAACTCCCCCACCCCACCTGCCCAAAACCATATACAGAACTCACAGCCAAAATTTAGTTCACATGCCCCTCTTTTCTTCAACAAGAACATCTCACTTCTTTGACTATCCAAGCATGGATTGTGCAATTTTCTGCAGTGTTCACACTTCTGATGAAGTCACTCACAGTGACGAAATGCATAAAGGCTTATCTTCATGATAATAAATATGTTTGAGACGTAACATGCTTTTCTCAATCTATGATTTCCATATTACATTTACCATTCTGTGGGATTCCCTTACATCTACATAACAAACACAATGTTAGGAATTAGTAATTATCTTGAATGAGATGCAAACTTATATTCAAACAACAAGGCTTGTATTATCCAGTGCTGGATTAACTATATGGCAAAAGTAGCATATGCTACACACCCCGCAATTTCAGGGGCCCCTCTCTAACTGCTAGCAAGCTATCATTTCCAATTCAGTGATTCTGCACTTGCTCTATTACTATAGTAAAACTGCCCTCAAGTTTCATGAACGACTGGATGTTTAAGATTACAAATTTTAGCCAATTATCACCTTTAATTGGAGTTGCTATCTTAATACAGTAATTAATGGTAGTGTAGTATCTATGTGATACACATACAATGCATACATACAAAGGTATTTGGAAACAAAGTCATAGCTGCTGCACAAAAATCAAAATGAAAACAAAGTAATACTTGTCATAACCTCTGAACAACAGGAGTTGGCTTGTGTTATTTTTAGAAGCACTTCCTGCTTGTCTAAACAATTGACCTCGGCCTCAACCTTAGCATCTCGAATTTGCCGCGCTTTTAGGTGAAATCACCAGTCAGAGCCAACTTGTGGACAAGACTGGTTGCACCTATTTGGCGTCTCCTAAATCAGGCCATATCTAAAGATCAGCTAAATCTTCTAAATGCTAATCACACTCTATTCTATTTTTCCTCCCTATCATCTCAACTACTAACCAGTACTAAAGCCACTAACTAATGCTAATACTTAAGAAGAAACAGATGAACTGAAAGAATTGACTGATCACCTTGTGTTTCTACATAGAAAAAAAGATAGTTGACTTTTATATATCTTGTTTGAATTTATGACTTACTTCGAAACCCAAGTCATCACAATACTATACCTGAAATGTCAGAAATATTTGTTGTATTACCTAGCTGTATAGCAAATGAAAAAATGTAATTACTATGCAAGTAAAAAATGTATGTGTTTTATTATTTATGTGTATTTTTAAAGAAGTTAGGGCCCCTTTATAACATATGCTACAGGCCCCATACTAGCTTAATCCGACCCTGGTGTTATCCACTCTATTTAACCACTTAGCCTCAGTGACTGTATATCCAAGTGTCTCCTGCTATAGATAATTGCACGCTCCTTTTTTTGCCATTTTTTATTTAGATTACAAATATTTAATTTAAGAGAATTTGTTTCTTTTTGTTTTTTTATCTATTACTCCAAGAGAAAATAAAATCTATCTGTTGCCTGTGTCATTTAAAATGCAAAACACAAGCAAAAATCAAAGGTCACCAAAACTGTAAAGCTAAAATGTTTGGACATTTTAAATTTAAAATGTAAATTTTATTATCATAATTTGCAAGAGTTCAGATACCAAACTCAACATTTCAGGAATCAGAAGATATTTTTATCATAGAATACTGAAAAAGATGTTTTTTAAAAATTTGAATAATAAAATATAGAAAATGGTGAAAATAAACGGTCAATTTGAATATTTGTAGAAATGAAAGTTGTGAACAATATTTTATTTAATAGACTTTTTTTCGAAATCTTTATTATATACAGTTCAATAAATGATATGGTCAGAGTACTGTTTTGACTTGTCAGATTTTTCATGAGATTAAAGTTCAAGTCTGGGGTTAGACATGTTCAAATTGGATGTCTTTTACATTGACTTGTGTATTTTAATCCACACTAATCCGATGAATAATATAAAAAATACATAGATAATAAGTATCTGTGTATGTATGCCTGTGAATGTTATGTGTGTGCATGCACTGACTTTTCTCCTAGCTGAAAGTAATTTCAACTAAATCTTTTGAATAAGAAGTTTATAATAATTGAAAAAAGAGCAGGAATATACAGGGCCATTGGAACCGGTAGGGAGAGGGCTTCAGTCCCACCAATAATTTGCTAAAATGTGTTGCTTAATTTTTCGAAAAATGCTACAAAAAGCTAGCTTTAAGATTACAGAAAGAGTAAATAAACCAATTATCCCCTTCAATTATTTTTTGCTAGTTCATAGGTTTATAATAGACCTATACCGTGTCTGTAGATGACTTAAAAAATACATTGATTCCTGACAGATTTTGAAGCTCTATTTTCAAAAATTCCCTAAGCAGTCTTTGTTCACAATTATCTTCATCAATTAGATATCTAAATATCATCATATATCCATCAATTAAATAGTGCAATAGGGGTGTTTTCCAGTGATCTAAAGAGCGTGGTTTAAAAAGGATTTTCCACTTTGCTTACAGCGCAGCAACCCCCCCGCCCCCTCGAAATATGAGAAAATTTAATAAGTAGGAAGTTTATAGTACAATCGCACTGTAATCTGATATTATTATCATACAGGGAAAAATTTCATTATAAAACAAATAGATTAATAAAACTATCAGAAAGTTACACAAACGGAAGCAATTTCTGATTTATTAAAATATATATTTATTTACAATATATATATGAAATGTGTCAAATTCTTAAGCTGGATAGTCTTTTCTTGCTTAGGTTTACATGTACTATGAACATATTAAATTTTACCATGTGAATATCATATTACTTCAGACACACAGACTTCTTTTCATTCAATTTTTGATATTCTCATTCAGAATTTCAAGTTTATTTTCTACTTTTACTACATTTTGTTTCATTTTTCTTAAAAATATATGATCAATTTTTTTTTACTTAACATTATAATTTATTGATTTATTTTTTACTCCCTGCTGGAAGCACACAAATATTTTCTCATTCAAATTGAGTGTCAACAACAATGTATCATTTCATGAATTATTTGAACGAGTTTCCATGTATTAGAAACTGTCAACCAAAACTGTCAACATAGTCAACGTAGGTTTCTTCAGTTTTTAAGTGATTCTGGTTTGCTGGCTATGTATGTATGTATGCATCATGCACACAGGCCACACCAATAGAGCTAGCAGGCTGAAAATTTAAATATTTACTATTTGTTATGTCTAGGAAAAACGTTTTTCAGTTTTTTTAAGTCGCCATCCCAAAATAGGTTTTTAGGCAGAAGGGTTCAATTTACAATGTAAGTTTATGCAAAATTGGTCTATTATTTTGTGTTTGGCAGTGTTAAAGCGTATTTTTTTGAAAATTCAGACTTTCTAGTGAAGCTCTAAAAAGCGAAAGAAGTAACTTATTCATTGATCACCCTTTTTTCCAATTTTTTTAATTGATCACCTCCAACACAGCATGCTGCCAGAAGACTTTGGTCATGTGACGGTTTCTACTGAGTGACTAACCAGGCCTGTTTATTATTTCAGTCACAATATATTCAATGTTTTTTGGATTTATGTAAATTATATTATTAATACTGTAAGCCGTGACAGTTCTGGTAGCTCAGTTAGTAGAGTAGTTGCTGTACATAGACAGCATTCCAAAGGTAAAATTGATGCGAGTTTGAGTTTTGCCCAGAGCTTATTATTTATTTCTGAACTGTGCTATTTACTCACTGCCGTGGACCAGCAATCTGAGTAGTTGTGCTGAAAAGGAAAATTAAGAAATACAGGCATACCTTGACTAGTGCGGTTAATTTGTTCTAAAATTCAAAACACACTGTTCATGGCCTTATAATTCAATGCATTTGTTTTTTCAGCTTATACTTAATTACATTAATTTGTACATCAATACCTTAACTGTACCACATCAAAACCTGCACTAATCAAAACTGCATTATTCAAGGTATTCTTGTATTAGTCAAACAAATAAATAACGGTTAAATAGTTCAAATGTTTGCTCTTTCAATTTTGTTTAGAGCAATAATTTTCCATGCTCACAAATAGAAAATATGATGCAATGTCTTTCTTTATGTGAGTAGATGGTTACTCTGTCTTTGTCACAGACATTAGAGAGTTCCCATGACATTACCCCTCTTAGTACATTGGGGTTGTCTGTAGGATGGATCCCTGGTTCTCAGGCTAGAAATGTTTTGGGATTCATTCCATGTCCAAAGATGGTCGGCATCCAGCTTTCCATTATGTTCAGGAGAAGCTGACCAGTAAACCAATTCTATATTCCAGTTACTATTTATATTTTGTTGCAATTGTTTTTCTCACCAAGAGAACAGAAAAGTCATTGGGATAAAAAACAAAAATAACAAAAACTGAATCACAGTATCAATGCCAGGTGAATACAAAATTGAAAGAAATCCAGCTCATTTTTTCTAATATTCTAAAGCAGATCATCTTTAATGCATGTTTTGAGACTTACTCAATAAAAGTTTTAACTATATTATACTAGATCAGAAAAGTGGAAATCTTTATTGCTTTTTCAATACCCGATTTCATGAAGATTATTTCAAAAATAGCTATTGATTTCCTCCTTTTGGCACTTATTCATAATGAAATTCCTTTGAATATTCTTAGTGCCATAATTTGGGTTTCACAATTCAATGGAATTCAAAACTGAAAAACAAATATCAATGCACTTTAGTCAGGCTTGATGATTTCAAGTCAGCAACTTTAGGCAACATTCATAATTTATTGTTCCTAAAATTATCAGTCTTTTTCAGTGGAATATTTTTAACATTAAATCCTTTGACTGTCAATTAGCTAATATTTCCTAAAGTCAGTTCCCAATGCCCAGTCAGCAGTTTGGTGGTGCCAAAGTCATTATAGAATTTAATCACGTTATTTTTTTAGCCACCACTCCTAATATTAACCCTTTAAATGTTTCTTTAACAGATTTTATTGATTTTGTGTTTTATTAAATTGTTTTTAAAAATTTGTTTGTCAATTAATACATTAAATTCATTAAAGATATTTACAAAAATAAACATTTATAATACAAGAACATTTTTTCAATAAAACTAATTATTCGTTAAAAAATGGGAATGTTCAATTTTAAAAAATGAATAAATCTCCCAGTAAACTTTTTTGTTTTTATCAAGATGGATTATAATGTATTTTTTTAAAAACTTGCTCTATTTTCTCATGTGAAGTCATGTAATGCTTTGATTAGTTGAGAAAAACAGGCAAATTCTTAAAAATGATCAAAAATTTTGGGAAAATATCCAACTGCACTCAATATCTTTGTAAAATACATTTTATTTCAACTTGATTTGATGTGTAGATTTCAAAAAGTGTATGAATTGAGTACTTAAACTGAATGCATTAAGCAAGAAGTATGAGATATTTGGTTAAAGACTAAATGCTGTCACAAAATCTTTTTTTCAAATTAACCATATTTATATGGAAATGAATAATGAAAGCAGGGCCTCTGAAAGGGATTTTATAAGGCTGTGCAAAGTTCTTTTTGCCTACCTCTTCCCCCCACACACACTCACTGCACAAATACCCTCGTCCTTTGGCCATCTTGTTTCATCTGTTATAACCCTTTTAGCACACCATACTATATTTGCAGGCCAGTAAACGATAGTCAACCTATTTTATTAATGGACATGTATCGACTTAGAAGTTTCAATACACAGCTCTACCCAAAAAACTGTTTGGGCCCCCTTTGCCTTCTGGGTCTCAGTGTGATGCACTGGCTGCACCCTCCTCTCATAGGCTTTGAATGAAAGTTTTATCAGCCAGATCCAGTCAACACTTATATTAGCAAACATCTGGGTTTTCCTTTAGACAATCATTTAAACCTTGGAAAGAAGCAGAAGTATTTTAGCTTCTTTTTGATCAGATAACTAAATAAGCACCTAGTGACATTTTTTATGATTGAAAAACCTTACAAATAATTTCCTGGAAACTTCATTTTGTAACGTGTGTTTATATGTTGATACTATCTGAACATCACCGTTTGCATGGAAATGCTCACCTCTTTAAATTTATCTCTCCCTTCATTAAACATTAAAAAGCAATCTTTTAAAACATTTTTATCTGGATGTTGCTTGTTCTATTAGTTTAACTATGAAGGCTTTGAAACTTAGTATTCAGAAGTAATTGAATAATTAGAAAATATTTGGCCATGTTACAAACTGGTATAGTTTAAAGGCTTCAAAACAGGATTCCAATTTACATTTTAATCTTTATTTTGACTATATACATTAGTATGGGTGTTTGCAGCCACTTTTCCAGGGGGGAGCAAAAGGATATATTCCCAGGGGAGGGGGCACAAAAATATATATTCGGCAAAGGCTTATTCTTTATTTCCGATTGCGCCATTATTAGAATGATCAGGCAAAAGATTTCCAAGGGTTGCAGGACCCCAATTATTACATTCTGAAAGAGCATGGACTAAGAATCAGAAAACTTTAAATTCTTTCTTAATAGCCCAAAGGAAGTTTCGAAATTCGGAAGTAATTTTGGAATTTTAATTCTGTTGTTTGTATAGGGAGAAGAGGTGTAAAAATTGTACAAGTAGTAGCTATCAATACATCAATATATGTTCTTTGTTTAGTATAGTAATAAAAATAATTTATAAATACTGGAATTTTTATTCTTCAAAGATGTCTTTTTGAGTAGATTACTTATATCACTTTATTATTGTAAATGAGTAGATTAAATGAGTTGTAGTACTTTTCCACCACCTTACGGACACCCATGCACATTAGTGTTACCATCAGTATTTATGTTACCATTGGTCATATGTTACATTTGACTTTTTGAAATATTTTTCTTGTTATACAATAAAGGATGCTGTATTAGAGGTCAGAGTAGAATGAGATGATTTTGATAATATCTTGTAGTAAATCTTAAACTACTTTTGTCTGTATTCATGAATCCTATCCTTATACTGGTTTGCTCATTAGGAAGCTTTGCAAAGCAAATTTTCAGTTTTGTTACATTAAAGTTTCTGTGCCTTATTAATAAGCAGTGGTGTAGTGCTGTGGAAATGGTGTTCCTTTATTGTTTTGGAGGAAGGGAATGGCATTCCTTCACTATGTATATACTACTGAAATTCTCTATTTAAACATCCACTGATAAGAAAAATTAGTATATGTCCAAATACTCATCCCATATGATTCTGCATCATAAAGCAACAATAGATTTGATGATCATGCATTGTCAACATAAATACTAAATACATTTGTTTCTGAGAATAATTCTGTCAAAGAGATAGAGTGTTCTTCCATTGGCTACAAATGGAAGAGAGTTAATGTGGAATGTGCAATTTATCCTAAGCACCTTGTGTGTTAAATACTGAATCGGCTCATACCTTACAAAGCTGAGCTATGTTGTCCCTTATGAGAGAGAGAGAGAATTGTTTGATTTTATCTGTTCAAGCAAATTAAATTTTATGCCCTATATCTCCTTAATTTCAATAGTTCCCTGTGTTTTCTGCTTTTAGATGATAGTGATGATGCCTAGCAATATTTATTGCCCATGGCTTAAATATCCCTTAATTCTGCCAACAGTGTCTAGAGAAAATGTAGATTATGGCATACAGGAAACAACTGAAGCTTAACTCGGATAATGTCACGCATCTGGTATCTGGCACTAAGCTAGAATTTCACTCTCTTTTAGCCCTCTCAGTTTCATGATTTACAATCTGTTTTTTTCCAGGAATTACTTGACATTGTCTTTAAGTCAGCTCTGGCCCACTATATCCAGGTCATTCAATAATGCTATTTTATAGCTTCTAATATTTTCAGGATCAAAATTTGCATGACCCATTACCTAGAGGACTCATTTCCCGTCGTCAGTATTACTAGGAGAGATTACTGCTACCAATTTTTTCCTGTTGAGATCACAATGTGCAGACTTCATGGGTGAGGCCTGTAATCAGATCAGATTGATTCCAGCCCATTAAATAGATCCAGTAAAAGCCTTTCAGAACTGAGTGAACATTGGAACAAAACAAGATTTTATCTACCATGTTCAGGTTACTCAAAATATTTCAATAGGTTAAGAATTTTCACGCTCTCTAGCTTATGAATTCAATTCCTCCATAAAATAATGAACTATAGAGCCAAGCGTTTTATCTCATTTCTTCAGGGAATAAATCTTATTTTTATGAATACCTTCATATCAT
Source organism: Architeuthis dux (assembly GCA_006491835.1). Classification (NCBI taxonomy): domain Eukaryota; kingdom Metazoa; phylum Mollusca; class Cephalopoda; order Oegopsida; family Architeuthidae; genus Architeuthis; species Architeuthis dux. Next base: position 3,709,335 of record VCCN01004508.1, on the reverse strand, counting down.
AATAAAACTGAACATTTTCATCATTCTTATAGGAAACATTAAAAGTTTATGACCACAGGTTTGGTTAGTCACTCAATAGAAACATTCATGTGACCAATGTCTTTTGGCAGTATGCGTGTTGGGGGTGATCAATTAAAAAATTGGAAAAAGGGATGATCAATGTATAAGTTACTTCTCTCACTATTTGTGGAGCAGTGATCACTGAAAAAGTCTGAATTTTCAAAAAAAAAACAAGCATGAACACTGCCAGACACAAACTTTATTTAGCATAAACTTACATTGCAAATTGAATCCCCCACTAAAAACCTATTCAGGGGGAGAATTTTCAAATAACAAAAAACTGTTTGTTCTAGACATAATAAGGAATAAATTCATGTGTGTACAAATATAACCTTGTTATTGTATAATGTCAGTAGAAATGCAATAGATGAACTATTATTTCAAATTTTTCAAATAGCCCCGTCCCTCAGCTACGCCTCTGAATATATTATTTACTTTATATAAATTCCTTGGTCTTAATTCTTGCATGCATGCTTATCCAACATCCACTAGAGAATATACTACAAAAAAATCTATGAAAATCTATCCATATAAAGACCAGTGTCACCAAATTTGTTTGTTTGTCTGTTCAGCTCAAAGTGTCATGCTGAACCAAACTGGTTTATAAAATTAACGAGACAAATCTGGCTAGGTTTGAACCTGCATCCAGTGGGTTGAGAGTCAGATATGTTAACCATTAGACCAAGCTAGCACATGGTGAATATGAGCGTAAAATGTCATCCTAATTACTAGGACATCATCAGTCATTTCCTTTGTCCCTTTTCTCAAACAATCATCATTATCACCATCCTTTTATCATCCGTCATTGGAATCTGAGTGCCAAACTTAAACAACGAAAAATCAAATAATATTTTTCTTTTTAGATACAATAAATGGGAGTAGTTAAAAAATATCCCGCTAGGTTGGATTTACATACAATGGATGAGAACATTTTTTAATGTTAAATTTAGCCCCCACTCATTGGGACAAATTTCCCTGTGCAATCAGCAGCTAATTGAGTACACTCTAAGCTGTGTAATTAGGGTAGAGGTATCCCTTCAGTGGACTTGCATCCTGCCAAGGGGGTGATCATAAAAACTTGTAGGAATAAAGTCCTGGTCTCGACCAGACTTGAAACTTGCAAGGATCACTAAGCTGGCACATGCAACAGAAACCAGACGGACACTTTACTTTTTTTACTCCCTATTATGCCTAGAAAAAACCTTTTTGTTTTGTTTTTTTTAAAATTCACCCCTTTTAGTGGGGGGTTCAATTTACAATGTAAGTCTTTGCAAAATTGGTCCCTTAGTTTTTATCCAGCAGCATTCACATTTGTTTTTTGGGAAATTCAGACTTTTTTAATAATCCTTACCCAACAAAAGGTGAAAGAAATAATTTATCCATTGATCACCTCTTTTTCCAATTTTTTAATTGATCACCCCAACCCCAACATGTTGGTCACATGACAGTTTCTATTGAGTGACTAAGCAGACCTGTTTTAATATATTTTGAGCACACTTTTGATATGTTTAGATATCCATCAATGCCAGTTTTCTAACAACTTATTAGACACACATCAACCAACTCAAGCTAACATTTACTGCACATAAGATACGCGATTGCAAAATGAAAACTAGATTCAAAAATAATCTTGCATAAAAAATTTTAAGATTTTTACCTGAAGATATCTTCTACTGAAATGAAGTACATTGCGTGCTCTGTGTCAAATAACTAATAAAAGTCTAACAGGTCTGGTTAGTCACTCAATAGAAACTGTCATGTGACCAACATTTTTTGGCAGCATGCTGTGTTGGGGGTGATCAATTAAAAAATTGGAAAAAGGGGTGATCAATGAATAGGTTACTTATCTCGCCTTTTATTGGGCTCTGATCACTAAAAAGGTTTGAATTCTCAAAAAACAAGTGGGCACAAACTAGTGACCCATTTAGTATAAACTTACATTGCATATTGAACCCCTAACTAAAAACCTAGTTAGGAGGAATTTTAAAAAAACAACATTTTCCCTACCCATTGAGGGGAGCGTGTGTGCAAAATTTCAAGTTTCTACTATGAATGGTTAGGGCTGGGCGAAGTCCGGATACATAGATACATATAAATGTCAGAACACATGAATAACCTAAACCCAGCAATAAACCAGTGTTGTGGGTAGTAGTGATTACTAAATTCATGTTTGTTAGTGGCCTCTGTTATGTTGGGCTAAAACTACTCATGACGGAATTGAGTTTCTGGTCATGCACCGTGCTATCGGAAATAAAGAGTGCACACATGTGGAGAAAAAGACCCAGTTATTATTCTCTAGGTGCGAGCTGTGAAAACAATTTTCTTGTCTTTGTCCTTGTTCTTTTGTTTCATCTTCCTTTTCAGTGAGCATCCCATGAACTGGGAGACACTACAGCATCCAATCTTATAATGTTAAGTTTAAGTTTTCAGTTTAATTTTCACCTTTTATGATTAAATCTTTGCATGTTTAAATGGTGGCTGTGATGAAAACAAATCTACATTTCAATAAGCTCGCGAAATATCTTTAGATAATTTCAGGAGTATATCTATAAATACTATAATTACAAAATTTGTTAGAAAGATTAGTTATCAGAGAAATGTTCACATAACCTAGTCAGTCTCCCAAAGACACATTTAGTATTTTTTTATATCATATATGTATGTATCTTCCATTTTGGTACATCTATATTATTGAATACTCTCATTATAGCTGTTTTAAATTCTATATGAAAATAAATTTGCACAGAATATTTCTTATCATGATCTTTAAGACCAAAATATTTCCTAAAAAGCTAAAAGAGAAAAGGTCTGATTAATCACTCAATAAAAACCGTCATGTGGCCAACATCTTTTGACAGCATGACATGTTGGAGGTGATCAATTAAAAAATCAGAAAAATGGGTGATCAATGAATAAATTACTTTTCTCGAATTTTCTTGGGCAGTGATCACTAAAAAATCTGAATTTTCAACAAAAAAATGAGTAAATGCTGACACAATAGGGACTAATTTAGCACAAACTTACATTGTAAATTAAACCACTCATTAAAAACCTATCTGTGGGTGGGGGGATTTAAAAATAAAAGAAGTCTTTTGGTATGGCCTGTATATATGATACATACATAGCCAGATGAACTGATGTTAGCTATGTTGACAGTGTAGATTGACGCTTTCTAATATCAGAGTACACAATATTTTGTGTATATATGATATTAGTATTTACAAGAAATACATGCTGTTTTGTTTTTTGAATATACCTTCAGGATTGGGGAATTTTCTAAAATCTTGACAGTGCTATCATGGAGAAAATGAATTTTAGTCTTAAGGCCTATCTTCATAACATCTGCTTTTATTAATTTTATCTATTTTTTTAATAAGAGAAACATGTTTTTATTTTCTCAAATATCTGTACTCATAGGCAAATTTTATTACTCACGACCTGGAATCACCTGAAAAAACAAATCAGATATGGTACCAGATGCATTATAAACAAGCCTGGCTGCTGCAAGGTCA
>VCCN01004508.1:3685986-3698673 GCA_006491835.1 Architeuthis dux | reverse complement strand
GGGAGCACCAAAAAAAAAGAAAGGAAAATGAAATAATGGATGTTGAATTTTATAATTTTATATTTTGACAGTTTGTCCAAATTTACTGCAGGCAGTATGGTGGTAATAACTGTTTCTAGAAGTCTGCTCAATTTAGATATACCTAGTGTTAAGTAAATATCATGAGTTATTCCCCTTGGGCAGAAGAGTTCTTATCCATTTCCAGTAAGGGGCGCTGTTTTACATTCTGGTCAATGAGCAGCCATATTGCATTGTGTTATTAGTAGATCAGGGAGCATGAGAAGCCATGTGTGTGAATTAATGACCATGGTCATTTTATGAATAAAGGACCTGTATGTACATCTTCTGTTAGCATTTTTAATCTGTTAATATCTGTCATTAAATCAACCTTACATTGATAGCATTGCATAGTTGAAAAACAAAATGACAGACGATTTTTAAACAAAAAATACCGGACAGATGAACAGTGATATTTCCAGAGACGAAAAAGAAAACCAAAGATGGCCGATATTCCTGGAGACAAAAAAAACAAAACAAATATGACAAAAGATGGCCACATTGAAGTTGAAATGAAATTACCAACTTTTTCACCAGAGAATTATTGTAAGTGGTGAAAAGATATAGCTGAATGGGGCAATAAATGCAAAATAGAAAATACAAAAGTCGCAACGACTGTATTTTTCTCTTTGACCAGTGCTGCAAGACATGCAATTTTGGATCTGGACGACCTTATGAATTTAAATACTGAACATGGGTTATTCCTTTTATATCAGATGTTAGACAAACTTTTTGACGTGAGCAGTGATGCTACGACTAACGTGCAAAATAAGAAAAATAACGAAGAAATAACTTCTGAACAAAAAACTACTTTGATGCAAAAACGAAGAAGAAAAATAAATCTACAATTGATGTAAACAACGACTCGGAAATTAAAGTCGAGAAAAGTTCTTTCTTAGAACTTACTGAAGAGGTGACCAGACTCAAAATGGATTTGGAAGATAAAGATTCCTAATATGAAGAATTGATCCCCAGATTAAAATCTGAGCATGATACACACAAGCAGATGTATCAACAAGAATTACAGCAGGCGTAAATATTCTGAAGTTTATAACGAGTTAGAATACTTAAAAGTTGATCATCAAACTCAAAAACGGAATACCCAGATTTTTAAATTAATAACTGAACTTCCGGTAAGGGGTGCTGTTTTACATTCTGGTCAACGAGCAGCCATATTGCATTGTGTTATTAGCAGATCAGGGAACTCGAGAAGCCACGTGTGCGAATCGATGACCGCTACCATTTTATGAATAAAGAACCTGTAAGTACATCTGTTTGCAGTTTTAATCTGTTAATATCTGTCGTTAAACCAACCTTACACCTAGTATTTTGTGCCCTTATGCTAGTTATGGCTTTACCATCCCTACCTGGGCACCACATCACATTACTATTCACTCAGTGTGTTTGCGATATGTTATTTAGACTTAGAGACAACAAGCATCCAAAGTGGTGTCACTCACTTCACTTTGCACTATTTTACCCATAGCCACGGGAAGAGATGGATTCATGCCTTCCCCACAGTCATTAGTGTCAATATGTTAATATATCATATACAAAGAAAGATAACTCTGTTAGCTTTCTTTGTTAATGATCTGTAGTGGAACTCTACCGTTTCGGGAGTCCTTTTTTCCTTATATTTTACTGTGTTCAAATTAGTTAGAGGTTTTGGCGTCCTATCGTGTAAGCTTTTTAAAAGATAGATTTTTATATCACAGACATATTAAAGGAAAAAAATAAGATTTGATATTTGCTGTACGTGCGAGAGAAAGATTTCATGAATATTTTTTTGTTGTTCTCATAAAAAAACACTAAAATCTGTTTCATATGAAGTGTATTTACAGACATAAGCAACATCAACTGTATCTATTTTTTCAGACACATTTATCAAGACATGATTAATGATTTTGTCAATTTTCACCCAATTGAATATAATTCATAGAAACGTTTTGATTGTTATTCATAAATATTTCAGCCAAAGTGTCATAAAACAATACAAGACAAATTCATTTTCCACACTTAATTGCTTCCAAACAAAGACAAAATTTGAAAACAAAAACACAATATAATTGTAATCAGGCATTTGGGAATTTCAGAGGCTCTCATGAAACAGAGTAATACAGGGGACGCAATGATTCAATGAAGCTTCAAATAGGATTTGCCATTAATTTGTTCAGGTTTTGCTTGTAAATTTGATGTACTAAACAAAAGAATTTTTATTGGTGAAATTAGTTTGATTCTTTTATGCCATGATAAGTTATTGCATATAAATTAGAGTAAAAGGCATAAATAAACTGTGGCAAATGCACAAGCATATGCATATATTGCTGTATATAAATGTAATGGAATTAATGCAAAGAGGATCAAAGAGATATTAGTCATCTAGAAGTTAACTCAAAGGATATTCAAATCAGGTCTGGTTAGTCACTCAATAGAAACCGTCACGTGACCAACGTCTTTTGGCAGCATGTTGGGAGTAATCAATTCAAAAATTGGAAAAGGGGGTGATCAATGAATGAGTTACTTCTCCCACATTTTGTTGAGCAGTGATCACTAAAGAATGTCTGAATTTTCAAAAGACAAGCTTGAATGGGATCAATTTAGCATAAACTTACTTTGCAAATTGAACCCCCCACTAAAAATCTATGTACGGTGGGAACAAAAAAAACGTTTTCTTTTCTAGACATAATAAGGAGTAAATGTTTAAATTTTCAGCCCTCTAGCTTCATTGGTGCTATATACATAGTCAGCCAGCTAGACCAACTTAAAAACTGAAGAAACCAATGTTGACAGTTTTGGTTGACAGTTTCTAAAATAGAACAATGCTGAAGCATCAGAGAGAAATTGATAGCATTACAACAAAGACAATATAAGCAGCCAAAGAGAACACAGTCAGCACTTGTATAATTAGAACAATTCAATATAAAAGAATTCAATTAGGATCAGAGCTTATGATTGTCAAATTGATGAGTTGACATTCTTTTCATCAATAATTAGTAGGTTTTATTCAAATTATACCCAGTTGTTGATTCTGCAATATTTTCATAATAACTTCATGTATAAATTCAGTTGCTAATATTTCATTTCTGCTTTTATTTGGAATTATAAAAGCCATCAATGCATTTTATGTCTGTACATATATGGATGTGTTGTCTATATTCTAAATATTAATCCCTGCTACACACAACACTGGTTTATTGCTGGGTTTATTTTAGATTATTCATGTGTTCTGACATTTATATGTATCTATGTATCTATCTATGTGACTGGATTTTGCCCAGCCCTAACCGTTCATAGTAGAAACTCAAAGTTTTGCACACACACTCTTCTCAATGAGTAGGGAAAATAGTTTTTTTGAAAATAGTTTGTTTGAAAATTCCTCCCCTTGCTTTTTGAAAATTCAGACCTTTTTTAGTGATCACAGCCCAACAAAGGGCAAGAGAAGTAACTTATTTATTGATCACCCCTTTTTCCAACTTTTTAATTGATCAACCCCAACACAGTATATATGGGTGGCAGTGATTCATAATTTCCCTTGGAATGCTAGTTTTCAATAAATCTTCAGTGACTACTGCCTTATGCTGCAAACAGTATAGGATTCTTTTGAAGTGATATTTATTGAGCCAGTACATAAGATTATGCCAGAATTATCAAAATACCAGTGTTTTTCTGATTTTTAAAAAACGTTACTTCAGTTAGAGAGAACTTGATAAGCTGTATATAAAATATGATTCATTTCAATAAGTGACAGGTATATAAAGCTTATTAACTAAAAATCACCAAAAAGGAGAAAAGACCTGATATTGACATTAAGTAGGTCTTTTTAGTAATGGATAACATCTATCTTACAAGCTCAGTAGCAAATTCTCATATTGTTCATATGCAAAAAATTTCCTTGAACAGAGTCACAATAAATGCCACATACAACAGTCATAAGCCTTCTTGTCTTGGTTTGGTATACGTTGATTTTCTGGAACCAGCACAGTTTGGGTTCAGAAAGAGTTGACTCAAAAACAGGGACTTTGGTAATAGTATTCAAACTCATATAAGAGTATCATTATCATCATCATCAACCGTTATAAGTCCACTGCTGGACAAAGGCCTTTCCCATCTCCTTCCATGAGGACCTAGATTGTGCTAACCTCTGCCATGTCTTACCAGCAAACTTTTCTATTTCATCCCTCCATCTTGTATCTGGTCTTTTCCTACTGCGTTTACTGTCCCATGGGCTCCAATCGGTTAGTCTTTTCATCCATTTATTGCCATCTCTGCTTGCTAGGTGACCAGCCCATCCCCATTTTTGCTGCTTAATTAATTGTATAATATCCTTCACTCTAGTCCTCCCTCTGATTATGTTGATCTTTTTATATCTCTTAGAGTTATTCCTAGCATTGCTCTTTCCATGGCTCTCTGTGCTATTCTAAGTTGGTTTTCAGCTCGTTTTGTTAATTTCCATGTTTTGCATCCCAAAATAAAATTTCTGACAATTACAATCCTGTATAATAGGAGGCTGGAATGAGACAAAAATGAATGACAAAAAAAAAGAAGTTCATATATTAAGCTAACATTCCAAGGGAAATTATGAATCACAGCCACCCATATATGCTGTGTTGGGGGTGATCAATTAAAAAGTTGGAAAAAGGGGTGATCAATGAATAAGTTATTTTCTTGTGTTTTGTTGGGCTGTGACCACTAAAAAAAGGTTTGAATTTTCAAAAAACAAGTGGAAAAACTAGTGACCAATTTAGCATAAACTTATATTGCATATTGAACCACCCACTAAAAACCTATTTGTGTGTGTATACACCACAATTACTGAACAATGGATGAAGTTGACATTCGCCAGATATGCTAGTCAGCACACAAGGCAGTGTAATGTCGAGTTTGAAGTTTTTTGGATTGGTGGTTCTTGAGAAATCTGACAAAAATAAATAAAATTTGAAGATTATAGATATTTCTTAATAGTTTCTATAAATTATCTCCCTTGACTTCTGCTCTTTAGAATTATCTAAATTTAAAGTCCAAACATGCAACTTTGGAATGGGCACTGCCCTAGTTTATATTAAACAAGAAAATGAAATTAGTAAAGGAAAAAAAAGATGTGTAATTAGTCTGAATAAGCTTTCTATATAGTTAAACATTTAGACAAAATGTGAATTCTTTTTTATGGTATTGTACCCAATATACCCTTGTATATTTAAAATCACTTATATCTCCATATTAATCCTGTCAGGGGCTCATTTATTGCATCTCTCTGCAGCAGGACACCATCTTGCTATACTGGCCCCTAATAAATAACAGGCCTTCTTATGTAAGTTCCTGAACCAATATCTCTTCCACTAATTGATGGTTGCATCTGCCTGCTGCTTCTTCCAGATGCTTCCTGCAAGTTCTCAGAAGAGGTTAAGTGGAAATTACATTTTCCCTCCCATTTGTAAAAAAGCCCACTCATTGAATATGCTAAGTGCAGAAAATGGAAAATACATTTACTCCTTTACAATTTAGGTTCCATGGAGAGAGAAAAAAAATTAATATAGAAACATCTGGTAAAATTATTATGGAGGTCTCTTAGATGAAACTTGGCTCAGGCTAAGTTTTGCCGTTAAGGAAGCCCAGTTCTTTCTGGTTAAGGCTACTTGTTGCATTGAAGCATTTAATTGGATATCAAGGGGATATCTATAGATTTCCATCGATCTGATAAGCAATATTTCATTCTTAATTGGTCCCACCTATTCTGTCCATCAGGAATACTTTTACTGAATACACCATCAATTGATAGTTATTACTTCTGGTCAAAATGGATGGAGATACTGCGATTTTTTGTTGGTGAAGAGGTACAATAAAAGTTATTCGTAAACAAATGAATACAGTAATACCTCGGTTAGCACTCTACATACATTCTTTAAAGATGCAGCGCTAAACAAAACATTGCTATATATTTGAAAAAAGTGCTATGACGAATCGCACTATGACTGGAATACAACAAGGCAGCTTTATTTCCAGATCTGTTCACTGTAAAATAACACATTTAAAATAGCTGTATTTTACAAATAATGACAAAAATGCTGGTATCTGTGCTGCGAGGGAAGGAAAGTGACAAGACCTTTATTAAAACCAGATAGGGATAACAGTGACAATTGGCATGGAATAGTAGTTAACTATCTAGTCTTGAAGACCATTACTACTGAAGTGAGTTCGATCCCTTCTGAGTGCCCCAGCATGGTGGTTAACAAGCTAGCGTTGGAGCCTTTGAGCTATCCAGTGACTGTTCGCACCAAACTGTGTCAGTGTTTTCCCAACCCCTCTTTGTGCAGAATTTTACATGCTATCCAGTGACTGTTTACACCAAACTTTTTCCCAGCACCCCTCTTTGTGTAGCATTTGACGTGCTATCCAGTGACTGTTCGCACCGAACTGTGTTGGTGTTTTCCCAACTCCTCTTTGTGCAGCTTTTGACATGCACCTTAAATCTACAGAACCTTTCAACAAAATGTAATTGAAATTCATTGAGAACTTTTGGAGATACCGTGTGGATAAATAGACAAACAAACGGACAGACAAACAAACATGAGTGAATAAATAACCTCTGTCAAACTCTGTTGGTAAAGGTAAAAAAAGGATCCAATTTTAACTCAAGAATAAAAGAGGTTTTATTCAAATGTCTTTTCTTAAATTTAACATTCATGTTTTTATTTTCAATAATATTGGCAACAAAGTGCTACAAGAATTCTCATACAACTTTTTGTTTTATTTTCTCAATAAATGAAGTATTATTCATGCACTGTATTTAATCAACAAAATCAAGTAGATGCACAATATGAAATTTCAAAGAAAGCTTCTCTCATACACTTCTTCTTTATATATATTCACATCCATATAAACAACATGACAACTACTTTATTGAGAATTTATTGGAAAGAAATATAGAGTAACATAAAACCTTCAAGAGATATTTTTTGAACATTTGCTGTTAGCTGAGAAATAAAGTTTCTTGTCAAAAAATTTGAAAAAGATAAATACACTGGCACTTTTCTCTCAGGGAAGATGCAAAAAAAGTTGAAAATTTCTTATATTTAACATTTTTTCTGTTGTACTTATCATTTCGAACATTTTTACGACGAAAAAGATAAAATCAAGACTTTACTTTTATCTTTAAAAGAAAAATTGAGTCTTTCATTGACAAATCAATAAAGAATTCCTTTTTTTATGTTTGTTAACGTGAAACAAAGACTTTTTCCTCGGTTCATTTCTATTTTACATCTTTTCTTCAAATTGTCTTCTTGAAATCTTAGACGTAATTCTCCCGCCCCACCGTTACACATTTATTTATCCAGACAGATCCTTTATTTAAATATTGTTTCAAATAGCTTCAATGCTTCTGAATAACAGAGCAATCTACTATTTGTATCTTAAAAGGCAGATGAGGAGAAACAATGGATGTGTTAGCTTAAACACTGAGCTATAAAATTTATGCTCCATAAAACTTTGGAGTCTAAGTTATGGCAAAGGCCAACCTCTTCAAATCAAGGTAGATCAACCATGACATACAATGATGAGGGTAGTGATGATGATAATGGTGGTGGTGGTGGTAGTGGTGGTGAAATTTAATTTTCACAAGTTTCCAACAACAGAAGAACGGTATGAAAGAATTTCTGTTTTAAAAAAACTCCTTTAGAAGAACTTCCTGTTTTGTTTTTCATACTTTGGAATCTCTGATGGAGCCAAACTGACTTAAATTAATTATACCTTTACTCCCCCTCCCCGTCGTCGTCGTCGTCGTCGTCGTCGTCGTCGTTGTCGTCGTCGTCGTCGTCGTCTAGACACTTTGTACCTTTTGATTGATTGATTGATTTGTTTAGCAGCATATCAACCCTTGATGGGTCATTTAATGCCGAAATCAGTTTAAAATTCTGAAAGTCAGCGTCAGTGGTGAAAGATTTTTTTTTTAACTAGGGTCTTGCAACTTTTGGTGAAAGGTTTTTTTTTTTTTCAATAGAGTCTTGAGACTTTGGTGAAAGGTTATTTTTAAAAAAATAGTCTTGTGACTTTGGTGAAAGAACAGGTGGCCCCTGTTTGGGGGTGGGGTCTTACCCCTCTGCAGGATGGCGATGATACATAATTTCCCTTGGAATGCTCGTTTGATTTTTTAGATGATATTGTACATTTAAACTAGTATTATTATAGCATGTCATATTTAATATCAAAATTATTAGAACTTAATTAAAAATCTTTTCTTGTCATTGAAATTATTTCTTGTTGATTTAAATTTTTTCTCCTTGAAACTCTAAATTTTGGTAAATTTCTGAATTTAACATTATATTATTATTTGTTTTATTTTAGTGAAGGGGCCATCAAATCTTTTGAGTTGTTGAGGTGGGGCATGGAGCAAAAAAATGTTCAGAACCACTGGCTTAAACAAATACTAATTTTTAAAATACAACAATAACTGAGATTTTCTATGCTGGCTTCAAATCAGAGTTGTCTTTGTCAAAGAATTGTAATAAATAAGTTTCACCTCAACAATGGTTGAAATGAACCTTAGAAATTGTGACTTCTAGTCCAATGCTTTAATCACATAACAATCACCAGCGATTTTACAATATGTAGATTTTTCAATAAGTCTGTAGCCAAATGATGAAAAAAAAAAAGCATTACTGATCCACCCTTGTAAAAATGAAAAGGTTTCTGTGATTATTCTGAGTGAGGTTTATGTAAATTTTGGTGATGGACAATGTCTTATTGATTGAGATACCATATATGCCAGTATAAAAGATGGTCATTTAATTAAAACAAAAAAACTATGGAAATATTACACTGCATCCAATGTGCTGGTATTATGACTAGGGAGCTGTCTATTGAAACTCAATATGGACAGATATGGAGCTTGGATAAGAAAAATCAAGACATTTCTTTCTTTTAGTCTTGTTTTCTTAACAGCATCCAAGTAACTGTAAGTGCAATTCTTTTCATCTTTGCATCGTTCTATTCTTTCGGCAGAGCAATTTTTCTTATGTGTCAAAGTATTTAATCATATTTGTTTGTGTTTATCATTTGTTGAACATTTTTATTTTGTTAATTTACTGTTTTTCAAGTGTGGTCGGCATATGTAATGATCGACACGTAAACATATTTTGTTTGCGCCTAGATTGGCAGGAGTAAGAAATACTTACCTTTCGGAAAGTCAAGTTGGGATGTGTTTGATCCCTGGAGAGGGCGAATATGGCCTCTGTTTAAATATGAAATAGAACGTTTTTTTTTACTTGAAGTTGGCTGAAGATATCGATAGGTGTCGCATGAGTTTGCCTCATCTGTGGGATCGATATATTTGATTCGTCATGAAGGATAATTTGTTCAGGACGAAAGAGTTAGTCCTGGTAAGGCGAGATTTTCACTTTGTGTAATTGTTGAGTTGACTGCCGTGGGAGTAGAATGATGTGATGTTGAAAAATGTACTGTTCAAAGACTTTGTATTGTGTTTCATATGCATGGATTTATTTCGTTTTTTCGAAATTGTAATGGTCTCTCTGAGATGTAAATGATGTATTTTTGTATCTGCTGAGCAGAGCGGATTTGTGGGAAACCATGAGGTGTCGAATTCTGTTGTTGAGTTGGGTTGTATACAAAATGCGAATTCTATTGTTGAGTTAGGATGTATACAAAATGTATTTAAAAACTATATACATATACAATTAGACCATCATCTCATGATGCTGTAGGGTTTTATAGCAAATTACGATCTAAATCAGAAGTATGAGAATTTATTGTACAATGTAGCTTATATGAGTGGAGATGAATTTTTCAAAAATATAAATATATGTATATACAATTAGACCGTTATCTTATAATGCTACGCTTTTATAGCAAATTATGGTTTAGGATTAGGGTTGGAGAAAAATTCAGATTAAAATTTTTTTTCCACAAATGGGCGTATGCACTTTTTTTCACAAATGGGCAAAATGCACTCTGTGTTTGTATGTTTGTGTGTTTGGTATACGTGACCGACAGGCCATATCATATTACCGGGGCTAGGAAAGTGTTTCTTCTTGTCACCATGAGAGATGAGAGAGAAAAGATGATGATGAGGATGATGACGTCTTGTTCCGGGTCTGTTGACGGGAGCTGAAATTTCTATGGAGGGAAATCATTTTCGAGAGAAAAGGCTCTCCCACGTTGGTGGAGAGAAAACATTCAGGATCTTCAATTGGAAATCTGTGGTTTTATTTCCGTTGATATATGTTCTTTTCCGGCTCGGTTCGCGGGTTACTTTGAGGCATGGAATTCTGTTTCAGTTACTTTGGTACACGAGGTCTCACTTTCCTGTATTCTACTAGTCATGTTAGTAATTCCAAAATCAAGGCTTCTTCCTCCTTTTACTCCCACCCCCACTGGGTGAAGGAGGGAGCTACTTCGCTGCTGACCTGTTGCCTGTCACTCCGATTCTCAACTGCTAACTTCTTCTAATCTACTCTCTCCTCCCTCACCCCTAATGGGCAAGGAAGCCTCTTTGTCTGACCCATCGCTACTTGCATTCCGATCTAAACTGCCACTGATTTGAAGATCAGGGCCTCTTAAAAGGCCTCCGGTTATACAATATGACCTGTTGGTCACGTACACCAAACGCGCGAACACACAAACACTGAGTGCATTTCGTTACAAAGTTGCAGAGAGTGGTAGATCCAAATATCCTTATAAACCATTTGTCTTATAGTCTGGCATATACGGTACTATCAGGTTTATCAAGTTCTTGTGCAGCACTTTCAATGGGACCTAATCTTTGATTTGATCAAGAACAAAACTTCAAACAATTTGGTCATTCTGCATTCTTTCGCTCACCTCTCTTTTATATACCAGTATCTTTTGCTCAGTTGACCTTTACTCCTCTTGAAATTTTGGCTTTAATACATCAGATTCTCTTTAGCCATCCTATCCCGTAGAGTCTAGATGTTTTTCTTTACTAAACGTTGAGAACCTATTTTCTTCTCACAATCTTTCTTCCTTTCATCAATCAACTCAAAGACTTCTGAGGCATCTTTCAATTGTTTGAACTCATCAAACAAAATGTCTGTATTTCCTTTGAACTTCATGCCAATATTTTTTTTTATATTACATTTCAAGGTTCAGTAAATTATGGTATGTCTTCTTTCTTTGACAAAAGATCATACACATCCTAGTAAATGTAGGTTATGTTTATACAAGGAAATTAAGACAAATAATTTATATAGATTAATTATTATCATAATGTCTTTCCTGCTTGTTTAACCATATAAAAGTAAAGAAACGAATCTTCACTACGGCTGTTGGTGTGTTTATTTACATGAATAAATGTGTATTTATACATTTGCGTGCATGCACATTAACAAAACAACATGTGAAATGTAGACCGAAGATAGAATATATATGTCAGTGTATATGTAGATACATCAATAAATCTGCAGCCTAATGTTGAAAAACATTTATTTTACACAATAAATATTTATTTTTTGGCAAAATCTCTTTCCTTTCCAATGCATTAATTCAGTGGTGAATATTAATCACATAGAGCAAATATGATATAATCCTAGCTGAAGGGCTACCCTCCCATAGAAATAAAGATTCCAGATAAAAATTCAGCTAATAATTATGTGTCAGGCTACAGACTTATAGATCCAGTCCCATGTAAAGAGTCATACACATGCACAATAACATTGAACATTTTAGCACCTTTTATTTTAGTGTGAAAAATACATACATACAAGCACACATCATAACAATCATATTTACACAATATCTATGGCCTCAAACCTTTGCGGTGGTGATAAATATCATAATTCTTCTTAAAATCATTTGTATCTGTTGATAGCACCACATATTCCTGTAATCTATTCCAAAATACTAGCACTCTATTACTAAAAGAGAATTTTCTGATATTCAATCTATTTCTATTTGCTTCTACCCTATATGTGTGGCCTCTTAGTCCCTTGTACCCCCTTCTATTAAAAAATACACCAGGGTTTATTACTTCTAAATTACGCATAATCTTAAAAATTTCAAGTATGGTGACCAGGCCTGTGCACAGTACTTGAGGTGTGGACAGATATAAGTCTTATATAGTATAGCAACATTATTTATGTACAGAACAATTTTTAATTACATTGAAGAAAATCTTTGACAAACTACTGTACTATTGCTAACAGAAAAGGTTTATACTGACTTTTCTGGGTTTTTTCCAATGAATTTATAATTTTGTCCTGGATATCAAATGAATAGGTAGCCTAAATCAACATTTTAAAAATTGTCTTTCCTCACTGTTTTAGTTGTTGTCCCCTCTTGCCTTTTCCTATACACTTTTCTCTTACTTTTCTTACATCTGACTGACCTTTTTGGGTGTGTGTTCACACACATAAATCTTTTTAAATATGAAAAAATAGTCTACATGTAAAATCCTGAATATGTCTATTCTAACTAAGTAGCTTGTATTTTTTATTTGGAGCTATATGCAAAAATACCAATGCTGTTTCATTATCTACACCAGTGGTTCCCAACCTTTTCAAAGTCACTTTTATCAATAAGATTACTAGTTTTTCTACTTTCTATTAAACCCATAATAACCCTCTGTGACACCAGCGTCACATGCAATTTAATTGATCTGCACAG
>VCCN01004508.1:3667226-3684730 GCA_006491835.1 Architeuthis dux | reverse complement strand
TTCAACATTTACTCCTTATTATGTCTATAAAAACGTTTTTTTCAATATTACCCCATAATATCTTTTTAGAGGAGGGTTCAATTTGCAATGAAAGTTTATGCTAAATTAATCCCTTAGTTGGTGTCTGCTTTTTATTTGAAAATTCTGACTTTTTTAGTGATCACTGCCCAACAAAAGCAAGAGAAGTAACTTATTCATTGATCACCTCCTTTTTCAATTTTTCTAATTGATTACCCCAACATGTCATGCTGCCAAAAGATGTTGGTTGCATGGCAGTTTCTATTGAGTGACTAACCAGACCTGTGTTATTTTTGTTTGAGTTAAATTGTACCAGGAACCTTTATATTAAATAAATGCTATTGTAAATAGGATAAACATATAAAATACGGCACAAATTACTGACAAAATCATTACTTTTTATAACTGAGGTTTCAACTTTCTTTGCAGACTTGTTATAATATTAACATGGATCTGTGCTCAAATATATTATATATATATATATCTGTACAAGGCAGCCATATTGTCAGACAACTCATCCTCAAGGGGCAGTAGACCCTTTACAGCCCCCCTGGGCATCTGCTTCAGTGGAGTTACAGATTTGCGCTTCAATATATATATACATATACAGTATATATATATCGGCACAGGCACTCTGACTGTTCACGTCCTGTGGTTCAAGTACCCAGGTCAGCCTTATGGTTGGAACACTCCCAGGGGTGGCAGACCCCCATTAGCTACCTCGCATCTGCAAAGAAAAGCAAACCTATGACCTTAGAGTCTTGCTGCTATCTGCACCACCTCGGTGGACTATAGCACACAAACCCTTGGTTTAAAGGGTGGTGTCGGCTGTGCGCACGTTAATTTCACCTTAAAATTCCATTGCGCAGACATAGGGCTATTCACATTCAGGTTCCACCGTCTTAGGACAGGAAAAAGGTGTGGAAAACCCTTCCTAATCTCTTTCCAATGAGCCAAGTCATTCATTCATAATATTAACTGGATATGATTTTGTATAAAACATAAAGTAAAACAAAACAAAGTCAACATAGATATTCTGGAAATATAGATGAAAGATCAAATGTTTTGATTGATCGATTTGTTTAGCGGCATATCAACCCTTGATGGATCATTTAATGCCGAAATCAGTCTAAAATTCCGAAAGTCAGTGTTTTTTGGGTTTTTTTAATAGAGTCTAGCGACTTTGGTGAAAGGTTATTTTTATTTTTTTTTAACTAGAGTCTTGCTACTTTTGGTGAAAGTTTATTTCTTTTTTAAATAGAGTCTTGCGACTTTTGGTGAAAGGTAATTTTTTTTAAAACTAGAGTCTTGTAACATTGTTGAAAGGTTATTTCTTTTTAAATACAGTCTTGTGACTTAGGTGAAAAAAACAGGTGGCCTCTGTTTGGTGGGGTCATACCCCCTTTGCAGGGTATGCAGTCTGCATATACTAGGCCCCAGCCGACAGGGTCAAAATTCTTTGAAGATGTGTAGGTATATGATTTGAAAGCAAAAAGAAACTAAGTAGCATTCTGAGCATATATACATCTTTTTACCTCATAAATTAAGCAGTGGTGCTATTAAAATTAGGTTACCTTGATTAAAATGCTACCACCAAGGTTTAAACCATAAATTTGTGATTTAAAAAAAAAAACAGTTCTAATTAGTCACTCAATAGAAACTCTCACGTGGGCAATATCTTTAAGCAGCATGGGGTCATCAATAAAAGAAATTGAAAAAGGGGATGATCAATGAATAAGTTACTTCTCTCACATTTTGTTGGGCAATGATCACTAAAACAGACTGAATTTTCAAAAAAACAACAGTGAATGCTGCCGAATACAAACTAAGGGATCATTTTAGGATAAACTTACATTGCAAATTGAACAGATAACTAAAAACCTATTTAGGGCAATAATTTTGAAAAAATGTTTTCTGTACTCATCGAGGGGAGTGTGTGTGCAACATTTCCAGTTTCTACTATGAACGGTAAGGGCTGCGCAAAGTCCAGATACATAGATTGATATATAGATATATATATATAAATGTCAGAACACATGAATAACTTAAACCCAGCAACAGTGTTTAAACCAGTCTGTTGTGGGTAGCGGAAATACTTTGTATTTTCAATGAACAGTTTGTCGTGTCCTATAAGCCTAACAGAACTGGAGAACATATTTTTAAGATAATTTACTTATTGCATGAAGCTGACATCCAGAAGAACTTTCTTTCCCATATTTAACTCCCAAGTCCATGGGCATTCACTATTACTTACTTACAAAAGGATATATTTCGGAATATATCTTAGCATCAACCCTGTTACCAGCGAAGAATAATACAGCCTTTATAAATGGGAACATTAAGTTGGGATTGTATAAAACAATTGTACAGCACCATTATCCTTTATTGACTTAATTAAATCCCCTCACCCTGGACTATTAACCCCCTCACCCTACCTCACAACGGACGCCCATGCTCAAGTCTCATATTAGTTCTCCTACAAGATCACTCACCTGTTCATTATATTCAACAAAGGTCAAATAAAGGCTTTTGGTTTTTAAAAAAATACATTCTATAGTTTTGAGTACGGTCATTAATATTCAAATGGTTCTTCAGACAATTGAACTCCTTCTTGTTGTTTGTGTTGTAAACACAACGTTTCGGCCGATCCAAAGGAGTTCAATCATCTGAAGAAACATTTGAATGAAAGAAATACTGTTTTACTTACTGAACTCCAGAAGGATCATAGGGTAATATGCAATGCCAATAGATACAGATTAAGCATGTTGTAAGTTACTCAAATTTGAATTGATCCAAACTGTTTACTGCATTTAAAGCTGTATGAAGAAAAAATTCAGATGAAATCTCATAGAATTTAAGGGATCAAACTTTTTTGTACATGATGTCAGAAACTCCTTGATATAATGATTAACCATTTGTTCTACTTTTTCAGAGTATGAATGGTATTTGTGTTTGTAGAGTCCTTTCCAGCAAGAAATTGTAACAAGAAAAGGAAAAGTTGGTCTGTTCTGTGCACATATAGAAAGACTTAGAAAATCTAATATTTCTTTGTCCGTGAGTAACGTTCGACAAGGGAGGGGTGGGGGATCAGAACTCCAAGGAAGAATGGTTACCAATGAAAACCAGTCAGGACGAGAAGAGACAATAAAATCCTCTTACCTTGTCTTGTTGACGTCGGTGTGAATAACTGTTTGCAATTGCATTTACTCTTCTTCGCGACTTAGAGTTCCTTGTCTCTTGTCTTGTAACAAGGCACAGGAGTGACAAATAACGAGACACTCACTGTGTTAAGGCTGGCTTCTATTCAAGTAATGAAGCAATTCAATCTAGACGACGATCTACTAATACAGCACGGTTGAGAAAAACATGTCTTCTCTCTTCTATGGCCTGTCTAAGAAGAATTGGAATCTCTAATTTCCCACCTTTTCAGCACTTCCTGTTGGTCATGTGCAGTGGTTCATTTACTGGTTCTAGAAACCTTGGGAATCTATAAAAGTTCAAAAACATGCAATCATAGTTTTTCCATCATGGTTTGAGAATTCACTGTCCCTCCTTGCCCTGACCACATAGTAAGTACAATACTATTTGTTCCACAAATGGTAAAAGTAAAGAAAACCCATCACCAAAATATTCCCTCTGATACTGTGAATTTCCAATGTTATTATGGCTATGGTTATTGACTGAATAAGTTTTTGCAATTGAGCTAGTTATTTTCTAGAACATTTTTCATATCTTCTTGAAACTAGACATAGAATCAAAGAGCAAAAGATAAATTAATGTTTGAATCAAGAAACAGCTCTGGGCCATATTTTTTGAGGATGAAAGTGTGTTTTTATAGATTTGGTTAACAGGAATCTTGACATAGGTATGTGAATTGATTCAAATGACTTTTTAAAAATTCTATGTTACAAAAGTAGCTGTAACAAGTTCTAAAAAAATAGAAAGCAAGAATAAGGAGAACCAATAGAACAAGCTTGGTTGCTGCAGGGTCAAACTCCACCCCAACATCTATTCCGACTGAAGATGAGTACTGCAACTTTTGTATTGTATATATATTAAATATGATAAATTTTCAATAATATCTAAGACTAAAGCTCAGTTAGTAAGACATCAACCTAGCAATCACTAGGTTGTAAGTTCAAATCACGGTAGGGAAACAATGATTTTACATATCGGGTTACATCCCATATTTTGGTGAGGATTGTTGTTCTTGTTCTTGTTACGGTAGGAAAGTAAAGTCAACTCCTGACTTTTGTCTTGGAGTTTGACAAAATCCTTTGTCTACAAAGAGAGAACATGCTTCACATTTGACCCTATGTATAAAAGTCCTACATTTGCAGATCCATTTTAGATGCCTTGAAAGCATCTTGTTCTCAGAGCTATGCCCAACCTCAGAAAAAGTATGGATTATAATAAAGGATAACAGTTTACACATGAAGACAATGGTGAAAGGAACACAATGCTAAATTCATAACAAATCTCATTTATTTGCAAAAGATTTGCAATATTTTTATATAACATCCTACAAGGTTTTATACAAACATATTTTCTAATTATCAGGATGTCTTCCTTTGCGCCTAAAGAGGTATTAGATAATTTCATTCATTTTCATTTGCTCTTTTCCAATAAAGCAAACTTGATATTTTTTACATTATTGACTGAAATTAAAAATATTTTGCACTAGCTAATTCATTTTGCAAAGAATTGATCATTTAGTCATAGGCACATCAATAAGTGCATAGCATAATGACAAAAAAAACATTTATTTTACTCAATAAATATTTATTTTTCAAAATAATCTCCTTCCTTGTCAATGCACTTAACCCATTCTTCTCCATTAATCACAGATATTGAACATTATACAGTAAAAACTCAGATCAAAATTCATCCAATAGCTGTGTCAGGCTATGGACTTACTGATCAACCCTTATATAAATGATATTGTTGATATTTTTTATTTATACAGGCTTTATAAATATTTTTCCAGGAAAAGTTGAGATATACTGCTTTAAAGTTGATGGGGGAAAACCACAATTACTTTTGCACCAACCTAATATATTATAATTTGCAAGGTATTAGTCGGTCTGTCCCACTATGGGAGGCGACTTTGCAAAATTGCTTTCATAGTGTTCGCCCTTATATTATTATTGTTTTATTATAAATGATTTGGAAATTATTTAGGAAGTAATGTGTTAAATTATTTTAAATAAATA
The DNA here is from genome assembly GCA_006491835.1 of Architeuthis dux. Taxonomy (NCBI): domain Eukaryota; kingdom Metazoa; phylum Mollusca; class Cephalopoda; order Oegopsida; family Architeuthidae; genus Architeuthis; species Architeuthis dux. Next base: position 3,679,499 of record VCCN01004508.1, on the reverse strand, counting down.
GCCAATATATCTTTATTCTATTAATTATGGCTTTGTTGTCTCTTACACTCCCGTGAGTTTATTTCAGATACTGCTTTACATTTTTATGTCTAGGTATACCATTAGCAAAGCAACAGGTATTTTACTAAATAAATCTTACTTATTTTATTTAATATAACTTTCAGTATTTACTCTTTGATTGCTGAATTTATTTATGAAAAGGTTACTTTGTAGAAAAGATTAGTGGAAATGATTTTTTACGCAAGAATATAAATTAAATAAGGAGTTGGTGTTGGGGGAACACCAACTACTTATTTAATTTATGTCATCTCAATAAATATCGAACCGTACAATTAACTGTTTCTATATAATAGAAGAAAACAATTCTTATATCAGATTTTTAACCATTCAGAATTATGGCCCAAACCCACTTTATGTAATCTGATGACAATAAAGCCTGAGGCCAACCAGTATATGTCTAAGCGTTTTAGTTATTTCAAGTTTAATACAAAATGAATACAAGAATTTTAGTTACCCGTGTTATACAAGAGGCTACAATTTTATAGCTATTTTTCACCTCAAAATCTAGTACTCATAATATACAAGAATCCGTGTTATACACAAAGAAATATGGTAATAGTCATTAGTCAAGTACTGTGTTATACAAGAGGCTACAATTTATAGCTATTTTTCACCTCAAAATCTGGTACTCATATTATACAAGAATCTGTGTTATACACAAAGAAATAGGGTAATAATCATTGGAATAAAAATGTTCCCTTCTTCACAGGATTAACAGAGTACACATCAATGCATTATTTGTTAATAACATCATAAATTTATTGACAACCAAATTTCAGAAATATTTTTGTTTATATCACACAAAAACAATGTTTACTATTCAGGTTTTACTTCATAAATGTACAACAACCAAAAGTAAACAATTCAATACCAATGTCCTCCCTTTTTAAAGTAGGGAACAAAAGCATCTTATAAAGTACAAAATGTTTCATAGTTTTACTTGAACTATCAGGCGTATTTTTAGAATGATGTATCAGTAAAAAAAAATCAAGACAGCGAGATATGAGCGAACATAAAAGCAGAGATGCTCACTGGAGCAGAATAGATTGCTGAGTCACTACAAACAATGTTGATGGTTTGTTTTAGGTGAATTTTACAGCTTTGCAGAAACCATTCTTTTAGCAGAATATTTAGCAAGAATTTCATGACGAACAATTCATAGCAAAAGTGTTGTAATGTTCTGATCTCAAAATTGGAACTTTTTTTCATAGCAAAAGTGTTGTAATGTTCTGATCTCAAAATTTTCTTGAAGATAATCACAATGTATAGACCAGACAGCAGGGTTTCGACTTCAGGCTTTGTAATGGAGATGACAGCAACAGTCCAATAAGAATATTGATCCAAGTGGCATTACCTTAGTATAGGACAACTGTGGTTTGTCTTTTACACTAAAGGATTTTCTCTAGTAGTAACAGGTATCCTCAGGGTTATGGTGCTGCATCCAGAATTAGATAGTAAAACAGATGTTATATAACGAAAAAGAAGCAAAGAATGTGAAATCTCTAAAAATACAGCTTTATATGGCAGCAATAATTAAGCTTTGTTTTACCAAAATATTTAATAATTCAGTTTTGCTTATTAGGCAAATGGCCCAAATGGTTATGATTCAGACTTACATTGTTAAAAGAAAGAAATTTGCTTTCTGACAATATAAACAATGGTATATATTTCAATATTTCAGAAACTTGCATAAATTTGCAGGCAAATAAATAAAGATAAGAATCATCTCTAAATTCTTTGAGTATATTTTAGGTTGAAAACACTTCTGTAGAAAATACAGGTGTACCTTGATTAGTGCAGTTAATTTGTTCGAAAATTTCTGTACAGTTCAAAACCACAATGTTCAAGGTCTTATTATAATTTAATGGTTTTTTTTCAGCTTATACTTAGTTACATTAATTTGTACAGCAATACCTTAACCGTATTACATCAAAACCTGCACTAATCAAAACCTCCCTATTCAAGGTATTCCTATATTAGTAAATGAAGATACATAGCATCTGTAGATGCACTGCCTGGAGCTTTCTTACAACAACATATTTTTATTATAACATATTTTAAGAATAAAAAAACTGGAGATTCAAATGGTATTGTTTGTAAAATTATATGACTATTTATATGACTATTTCACAGCATTTAATACATATATAGTCTGTAGAAACTTTTTTGTTATGTATATAAAAAACGAAAAACTTTTTAGTTTGTTCATTTCGAATTTACTACCATATATATATATAAGATTGGATAGCAAAAAGAAATGACAATAGATGGGGGAAAAGACTAACCGATTGGTACCCATGGGACAGTAAACGCAGTAAGAAAGGACCAGACACAAGATGGAGGGATGAAATAGTAATGGCAGAGGTTAGCACAATCTAGGCTGTCATGAAAGAAGATGGGAAAGGCCTTTGTCCAGCAGTGGACTTATGATGGCTGATGATGATGATATGTATGAGAAAACATTAGCTGTAGAGCAGCAGCTAGCATTCTAACTCTTAATAATGAATTTGTTCTTCACTGAGCACTTTGTAGATGTGGCTGTCTGCCAAAATTGTCTTATGCCAAGAAAAGGTTATAAAAGTCAAAAACAGAAATTGAACATCTGATCAGAGGAATTACAACAAGATGTTCTGCCTTTAGTACAGCATCAATTTTAGTAAAATTATATAAACTTCTCTTCCTTCTGTCATGAGATAGTGGAAGCAATGTTAACCAAACTTATTTAACTGTGTATCTAGTTTTTCATACAAGGAGTTTAAGAAATGTTATCTTATTTTCTTTAAAAAACTGCAACCAACAAGCTGACCACCATAATCTCATAAATGACAAAACTAAATCAAGCATAATAACATATATTCTGTTGATAAGAGAATATTTTACTTGAAAATAATCAAGTTTTTCTAAAAATTCTTCTTAAAGAAAATTTGAGCAATGTATCAGTTATAATCAAAATTTTGTTTGAAATGAGAAAAAATAACACAAATATAAAGAAAAAACAAACATTTTTCAATATATAGATAGGAGCATGATGGCGGGGTGCCCCACTCTAGAAAGCTTTATGAATAATAGTTCACCTACTATATTTCTACTAACATTATACAATAACAAATCTCACTAAATGTTGGAGGGGGACCCTCAGGGAACCAAGTCCCTTTGGCCCTCAAATCTCTAGCTAGGTCACTGCTTTTGAAAGGATTGCCTACTGAACAAGCTCATGGACCCCAGGCTTTTGAAATGTCTTCCCATGGACCCCCAGTTATACCTGCACTAAATGTGCCCCTGTATATAGAATATTTATATTACATTTTCCTTGCTTTCAGGTCAACTTTCTTTAGATAAGTTTGTGCAAATCCTTTTTATCAGTTTGGCACAAGAAGGCAGAGTTTCATTTTTCTCTATCATTTGTTGTTTTACCTCTAAAGCCACAAGTCCTTGTCAGCCACAATTTGTAGGCTCTTGAAGACATTCCAATCAGATAAAAATATTTCTACTCACGTTCCCTGGTCCCCCTGAGACAATAACAGTCCAAGATTATCATTAAAGAATTATTAATCACTGCTGCCCACAACACTGGTGTATTGCTGGGTTTAGGTTATTCATGTGTTCTGACATTTATATGTATCTATGTATCTATCTATGTATCTGGATTTTGCCCAGCCCTAACCGTTCATAGTAGAAACTTGAAATTTTGCACACACACTCCCCTTAATGAGTAGGGAAAATGTTTTTTTGTTTTTTGAAAATTCTCCCCTTAAATAGGGTTTTAGAGGGGGATTAAATATGCAATGTAAGTTTATGCTAAATTGGTCACTAGTTTATGCCCACTTATTCATTAATCACCCCTTTTTCCAACTTTTGAATTGATCACCCCCAACACAGCATATATGGGTGTCGGTGATTCATAATTTCCCTTGGAATGCTAGTTCTCTTTTAGTTTATGGTACAAATATCACCAAAAGTTTTAATTGATGAGTTCTTTCTTTTACATTTATTCCCTTATTTTGTAGCCGATAACTGGATGACAAAACAAAATTTCAGTAGCTATGATCATGGGAATCCGCTGTCACTTTTCCAGGCAAAGCATATATCCCCAGGGAGGCAGGGCAAAGGGTTATATTCAGATTATATCTTAGTGGCAATCCTGTTACATGATAAGCAGTCCACCCGCCATTTGTAGTGTAAGATTTCAGATGGTACACTTGAACGTTGACGAGACGCATGACCTGACCCCGAGGTGACATGATGGAGTGAGCACCAGCGAATAATAATACAGTCTTTTTATATGGGAACATTAAGTTGGGGTTACATAAATTGTACTGTGCCGTTACCTTTTATTGACTATAAGGTTCCAACTTCCAAACCCTCTTATCTTGGTGTGAAGACCTGATCCAGGGGTGCATCCATTCCCCCCTCACTAAGCAGATGACCATGACTACGATTTTAGAGTTGTTTTGTTCAGTGCTTTAAAATAGCAAACGATAGACCTAAAAGATTTTGTTGAAGATAAATTCTCTTCAAATTCTGTATTATTGATTTTTGAGCTCATCATCAGAATACCTTTACCCTCTTATTTTGATAAATTCTTACTTGCTTATCTTCCCTTTAACATGAGAGTGACAGTGTTAACATTATACTTACATTCTTACCTCTTCTCTCCTTGATTTTACCTGGATGAATCTGCTGCATTTTGAAATTTTAAAAGTTTAAAATGGTTATTTCTTCAGACAAAACTAGAACAAATCTTTCTTTACTAAGCCCATAGCAAAAGAAATTCAAATATACTCATTATCAATAGTCTTGTATGACTTGCACTTTTCTTAATGGATTCTCATGGTAGTTCAAATTTAAAAAAATTATGGAGCTATAAATAAGAATTAAATTTTTAATTAATTTAGATTATTCTCAGCTAAGCGTATCAGCCAATCAGCTGACTGTAATTTTAAGGGAGGCAACTCCAAAGTTTTCCCTTTTAAATGTTGTGTTTTTTCACATACACCCAATATATTAGTTTCCTTTGAATTAAACATTATCACTAGAACAGATGAGCCAGTGTGGTATTGAATATTTAATAACAGTCAAAAGCACTGGCTCTAATTTCCATACTGGCTTAGTTGGCATCTTATGGGATTTATTTTAAACAGTGCAATAGATCAGATTTGTATTGTCTATAACTTTGAGAAGTGTCATTAACATGCTAACTTGTGTTTGGACAATCGAATCTCTTCTTCCTATCTTTGATGTTGTCAACACAATATTTTGGCTGATCCATTCTTCAGCCCTTGTCAGGTGATTAATTCAAGAAAAGGGGCAAGAAAATTGTGGTTATTAATATACCAACCAGAAGAATCAATTTTTCAGCAGCGTTAGGCACATCAACATAATCATGCCACCAACCAAGCACTCAGATAAATCCAAAATTCTACATGGGGATGTTTTGCACCTCCTGCTTTGCTAAGCAAAGAAAACCACATGGTGTCAGCCGAATGCATAAGTGGGGCTGGTATGGATTCCAACAACATGTGGTATTCTTTTTTCAGCACTGCACCCCTGTTAAGAGGCAGTCAAGTGTGGATAAAAATGGATTTGAGAGCTCAGTAACTTTAAATTGCAAAAGATTAACCAGTAGTAATTCTGATGCCATGGTTAATAAACACAGTTTTATGTTAAGTTTTGGTTCTTTTAAAATCCATCACCCAAATCTGTCAATATCAACATAGTCAACATCAACATAGATTTCTTCAGTTTTCAAGTGGGTTTGGCTATGTATGTAGCATGCATACAGGCTGCACCAATGGAGCTAGAGGCTGAAAATCTCAATATCTACACATTATTATGTCTAGAAAAAAACGTTTTTTCATTTTTTGAAAATTCCCCGCCAAAAAAGGTTTTCAGTGGAGGGTTAACAATGTAAGTTTATGCTAAATTGGTCCCTTAGTGTTCATGATTGTTTTGTGAAAATTCGGATTGCCCAACATCAAAACAAAAAAGGCAAGAGAAGTAACTAATTCAGTGAGCATTCCTTTTTTTCCAATTTTTTAATTGATCACCCCCCAACACGGCTTGCTGTAAAAGATGTTGGTCCCATGACGGTTTATATTGAGTGAATAACCTATTTATGGCTTTACTCAGTAAAGGATTTGATATCAACTGTTTTCTTCTCTGTAATGGGTTTCAAAGTGCATTTTACAGCTCAAAAGGATGGATAGTTGTGCAATTATCTGATGCTTGTGCTAGTGAGGCTGGCTATTGAACTAGGCTTCATAACACCAGCTGACCTATAGCTTGCTGATATAATGAATACTATATATGTATTAGAAGCCGTCAACCAAAACTGTCAAAATAGGCTTCTTCAATTTCAAGTTGGACTTGCTGGCTGGCTATGTATGTATGTATCATGCATACAGGCCACACCAATGGAGCTAGAGGTCTGAAAATTTCGACTTTTACTCCTTATTATGTCTAGAAAAAACATATTTTTTTTGTTTTTTGAAAATTCCACCCCCGTTTTTAGGGGGGGGGGGTTCAATTTACAATGTAAGTTCATGCTAAATTGATGCCTATTTTGAGCCTGCTTGTTTTTTGAAAATTCAGACATTTTAGTGATCTAACAAAAGGTGAGAGAAGTAACTAATTCATTGATCACTCCTTTTTGATCATCCCCAACACGGTATGCTGCCAAAAGATGTTGGTAACATGATGATTTCCATTGAGTGACTAAGCAGACCTGTTTTTTTTAAATTATTTTAATAGTAAATGTACAGTTATTGTCAAACTCCAAGACAATGTCAAGAGTTGACTTAACTTTCCTGCTGTAACAAGAAATTTGGGATGTAAACTGATATGTAAAATCCCTGTTCCCCTACCCTGATTTGAACACACAACCTAGTGATTGCTAGGCTGGTGTCTTAGTAAAAGGTAGGTAAAGAATCCTGTCTCTTAAGAGACGACTCCCAATGGAGTATTGAGACCAGTGACGAAGACCCGGTTTTTGTTGCATGCGTCAGCTTAGGGATCCTTGCAAGTTTCAAGTCTGGTTGAGACCAGGACTTTATTCCTACAAGTTTTTATGAGCACCCTCTTGGCAGGATGCAAGTCTACCAAAGGGATATCTCCATCCTAATCACAAAGTTTAGAGTGTACTCAATTAGCTGCTGAGTGCACAGGGAAATTTGTCCTGATGAAGAGTTTTCCACACTCTTCACTCATACCGGGAATGGAACCCAGAACCTTCTGCGTGTGAGGCAGACAAGCTAATCATTATACCATCCGAGCGGACAGTGTCTTAGTAACTGAACTAAATTGACAATTCTTAGATATTAAGGAAAATTTATCATATTTAATACATATACAAAGTGTGCAGTAATCATCTTCTGTTGGAATGGAAGTTGGAGTGGAATTTTACCCTGTAGCAGTCTGTTTGTTTATCTTCTTGATTTTGTGGTTTCAATTACAAATAGGTAGCCATTTTCATAGGATTTGGAAAATTCTTACTTAAAAAAGCAAAGTCACTTTAAAAGATGCAATTCAGTTAAAAAGGATATTAAAAAAAAGGGCTTTTTTTTTGCTGCATCGAGTCGGCTCTTCCCTGCTGGGGAATTTGGTACTACGACTTTTTATCAAACAATGTTTGATTGGAATGACTTTTCATCAAAACGCCTTTTTATTGAAATGCCTTTTTGTCGAAATGCCTTTTTTATCAAAATGATTTTTTAAATTTGTAATTTAAATAAAATAATTTTAATAATTCAAATATACCTAAATATAATGGACACCTGAGAAAGAAAAAAGCCCCAAACTTGTATGAAATATAATTTGTCATCAAAATCTTTGTGTCATTAGTCAGAAGAAAGATTGGAAAAATCTGATATGAACTTTTTTAAAGTAAAATCTATAGAACCAAAAATTTTCAATTCAATCAATCCAATTATAATTTCTTTTTCTTTTTCCAGACAAATTGATTTGGAAAATAAAGATTCTGAATATGAAGAATTATATTCAGTACTGAAAATCAGAGCATGATACATGTGAGCAGAGGTATCAGCAAGATGGACGGCAGTGGAGAAGCAAATATTCTGAAGTTTTTGACAAGTTAGAAAGCTTAAAAGTTGAGCATCAAATTCTAAAAAAACATAATACACACAGATTTTAAAATTCGTTAAATTAATAACTGAACAACTTGCAGAGTCCAGAATGGACGAATTTGCAACAGAAGACAAACCCTTTGAATCGGTAACAATAATGAATCTGCTTGTGCAGTGGAATGTATTACCAAAATTTTTTCTCAGAACACTGGTGAAAGGCTTGTTATTATTGAAGAAATCAGTGAGGGACATGATAATAAGACTGAATGTCTGTTGAATGAAAACCTTGAAATTTCTGAAACAGTTAATAAAAATAACAAAACAGACAATAGGCCAGACAATTCTTCAACAGCCAGCCAAGTATTGATGTTACAACAAATGTGGATGCTTTTGAGGAACTCATACAGTTCCCAGTACTGAAACAAGGAGACAAAATTGACAACAAAAACAACACAAAACTTGTCAGAAAATGGAAAAATTTGAAACACCAGGTGAGATCTGATTTGATGCAAATCTCCAGAGATAGAGAAAAGATAATTTTCTCTGAAAGAGTGTCAAAATTTCCTAAACAAGAAGTTAAAGGACATCTACCGGAGAATGCGCAGAGATAAAAAAAATATGAACTTTTCCAAACCCGCAAGGCCTGATGACTCTAAATGTTATTGCCATCAATATGTCAACTTAGATCATATGATCTCTGAATCCAAAAATTGGGAAGTTGGAAACCCAAAAATTAATAGACAAGCAAACCACACTAGTTGCTGTTACAAATGCCACCATGTATGTCATTTGGCTAGTGATTGCTAATCTAGATAAATCTGCTGCTTCAACTGCAAAGAAATTGGCCACACAGCACATTACTGTTATGCTATGATGAAACGCTGCTACATATGCAACCAGTTTGGTCATATTGCTCATAACTGTGACAAGAAAATCAGGAGAGCTTATTTTAACAGCGGAAGTTTTGAGCATATTCGATGAGATTGCCCCTTCTATGGACAACAGGACTAGCTACCGGTATTAGAAATACGGCCAGATTGCAAAAGGCTGTCCCACAAAAGTTCAACAATACACTGGGAGTTATCCCACTGTCAAGGGTCCCAACAGTGCATCAAAAGATCTGGAACCTGCATTGAATTCTAATGAGGACTCCTATCCTATTATCTAATAAAAAAAAAGAACAAATGATCAAACACATTACAAAAACAAAACAAAAAAAACAGAAAAAAGAATATGAGAGGAAGAAGGGTCCTGAACCCTCCCAACCCTCATTGAGTCTGGGAGCTGAAACAAAGGAGATTGGAGCTAATGCATTATCGTATGGTAGTACAAGCATTTTTGGAGTAACTCCTATGCAATTGCAGTGGACACCCTTGAATACTAGGAATTAATCACTCATTTCCTATATGATCCCTTACCCCACAGTGACCAAGGATGTCAATAATGTTAAAGTAGCCAGGTGGTATTCTGAGGACACAAGATGATGGATCTGAAGTAGCCACATTACAGAAGCCTGTAGAGAGACCGAGGAAACAGCCTAGAGATTAAGGCTGTGATATTTTATGGAATACGTTGGAAGATCAACATTGAAAGAAATCATTACAGAAGGTATGCAAAACAAATATGTGAACAAATTTGAGATTTCAAACTATATTACAATTATTCTCTCATGCTCAATGTGTAGTGTTATCACTTTATAATCATTTTAATTATGTCCACTATACAAACATCATCATTACTTTTAGTAAAAGTTATTAAAAACCATATTACCATACCATGCAAGCTGGTATGCAGATCTATGTTAGGAGTACCAACTTGAGAAGTCAAATGTCCAAAAGCAGACTGAAACCGAATTGATATACAAAGAACGGAGCTAACTAGTATCGCTGTTTAACTACGTGCTCGAGGTAACCAAAGTTAATTATCACACAGTAGTAATTCTTGATACTAAAAAAAGGAATTCTTATTCATTTTATGTAAGTTCAACTTCTACCTAAATAGATGAACTTGAATGTCATCTTTAAAGATTCTGTCAACAGATGGACAGCCAATGTGCACAAGCACATGATTTTTTAATATGCAATTCCTGGATCAAGAAGAAATTACTTTCTCTGAAGAAAGCATGAAAGACAATATGATGTTTATTTTTTTTAAAAAATATTTAGTGGGACAAAACTTTTTCATTATCATAGAGACTGTGCACACCTCAGAAAAAAGAAAAGAGGGGAAATGATGTAAAGTAAGTATCTTGATTTATTCCGCTTATGCAGGAGAGTGCTTATCGACTTCTGGTAAGGCACCACTTTTTATGTCCTCATGGCGGTGAAGCCATATTGGTTTTAAGATAGGAGACACGTGCACATAGTCATTGTAGATGTATGAATAAATTAGATCTGTGTGAGTACGTCTTTTGTTGCATTTTAAAATCAGTTAATATCTGTCATGATAATCCTTACAATAACCTATCAGATTATTTGCTCTTATTATACAAGCTATGCATCTTCCATTTTGCTAAATTATTTCTTAACAGTTGAATCACATAAGAGATACAAGTTGAGATTTTTAATGGTCTAGGCATGTATTGTATTTCAAGAATAAAGGGGGTTAACTCAGTAAGTTTGTAAACAGAAAAGAAGGCAATGGCTATAGAGCAGCAGATTTTCTTTTTTTCTTTTGTAGATTTCATGAAAGCAGAGTTTGGCTGAAAGGCATTAAAATCAAACCTAAAGATCTGAATGTTTTTGGGTGTTTGGGTTGTGGCTGATTGTTTCTTTGGAATAAAAGAAAAGAAACAGTTTTGCAAACCCATAAAAAAGAAATGGACTTCCTGATAAATTCTTTGAATAAATACATTTTTTGTATCATTTATCTTATAATTGCATGTTTTCCTTTTCTTTTCTTTTATGGGCATTTTTTGTTCTTGGTGGGGAATGTTTTGAATATTTAATCTTTTTTATCCATGCTTTCTTCAGTTTCATTTTTTTGTATGCGGCTGGATGCTTTCTCATTGTATTTAAAGTTACATCTGCCATTTTTCTTTTTCTTTTTTTTTAGACTATCAATGGAAAAGAAGAGTTTTTGAAAGACTGAAGCTTACTTTAAAGGGCAGTTCATGTTACTAATGTTTTCTTTTAATCAAAAGATAATGAATATTAAATATTTTTGCCAATAGTAGATAAGAACTTCTAATAAAACTTGATTTTGTTAGGCATATAAACAATAAGTATGTTTTCTCTAAATTTATATCAATGAAAAGATTTTTTTCTAAAAAAGAACCCATAAATATATAATATCAATGTTATAATTATGATTTTTTAATATGCATTGATATCATACTGTAAATATAAAAAAGATGAATTTTACTCAATAGAAACCGTTGCGTGACCAATGTCTTTTGGCAGTATGCTGTGTTGGGAGTGATCAATTAAAAAATTTGAAAAAAGAGTGAGTTCATTACTTCTCTCGCATTTGGGCAGTAATCACTAAAAAAATCTGAATTTTCAAAAACAACATGAATGCTGCCAGACACAAACTAAGTTTGCATAAACTTACATTGCAAATTGAACCCTCCACTAAAAACCTATTCAGGGATGGAATATAAAAAAAAAAAAAAAATTTCTAGACATAAAAACATGTTTAAATTTTCTGCCCTCTAGCTCCATTTGTGCAGACAGCCAGACCACCATAAAAACTGTTGACAATTTTGGTGACAGTTTCGATTGACAGTTTCAAATATAAAATTCTTCTGTAAAGTGATGATAAATGCTTTTAATTTTAAAACCTAAACATTGCATGCCTCTCACTTACACTGGCTGTCATTAATCTATTTGTCTGTTTGTTGATCAAATCAGCCAACAACAGCATTTTATTATCTTGATTCTTTATTAGATGAAGCATTCTGCATGTCAAGTAGGCTAGGATTCAAGTCATTTTATTGTTTTGATAGATGACATATTTAATGTCTGTATGAATGAAAATCACTGAAACAATCAAGCCATAATAAAATAATTCTTCTTCAATGATTAATTTTCATGATACATTTTCTCTTGAGATAATCAAACTGAATTTATTCATATTTATGCAATATCCTCACCATATTTTTTATTTTAACCCTTTATAGGGCATCCAAAAA
>VCCN01004508.1:3642668-3657324 GCA_006491835.1 Architeuthis dux | reverse complement strand
TCAGTAGAAATGCAGTAGATGAATTACTATTTATAAAGCTTTTTTATCTTCTACTTTTGTGAATGTGTTATTTAGGAATCGGTACTCTAGTTGTTAATGGAAATTCGGAGAATCCCAACAGTCCCTACATTTTTTCTTATTGTGCTGAAATAATAATGGCTTTGCAACTCATGTAATCTTATTTCACTTGCTACTTTTTCTTAAAATATGTCTTTTTTCTTTGAGGATAAGAAGCAAAAAAATATATTTGCATCTTTTATAAGTGATTTTCAGTAAATATTGTGTACTAAAATAAAGGTGCCTCTTATATATTTCATACAATATGATGCATCTAAGACAAACAAGTCACCATATGCTTATTTCTTTGCACATAATAAACATGTTGTTCAGTGATTGTTTTTCCAGACAGTATCTCACATAGGGTGAATTGGATCAGTAATAACAAGTTATGTTTGTGGTGTCATTTTGGAGATTGGACATACTGGAAGCAATGATTTTTTCTTGGTAGCAATAATAACATTTCTAGACAGTGTTTATGTTTCCTTAAAAAATCCATATATAAAACTTTTTCAAACCCAGTAAATGTAGAAAACTGCTCATATTGAGGAGCTTCTTTAGAAAATTCATAAGCTTTATGCCAGTTTTCATTTAAGGATTTGTACAATATCCAGATGAAATTGCTGTTCTGAAATTCTAGTAAAAATGCAATCCAGTTTTACTGCTTATGCTACCATAACAAATTACTTCTTCAGGATGCTTTGGCTAATTTTAGTCAAAACAAATGTTTCTATAAAATGCTAACATCTAACTATAATTCACCAAATGTCTGTCTGTCCGTCTGTCTGTCATCGCATATCTTAAGGACGGCTAGAGCTATTGTCACCAAATTATCTGGAGCATGTTTTTAGCATTATAGTGAATTTTGGATTTTTTTACATCAACAATGTTGTCTATCCAGAGGTCCTCTCCTGAATATGAGATGATGATTCTAGGGGATGATTTCGCAAAAGCTTGCAAAGTACTCAGATTTTAAGATTTCCATACTTCAAATCCTGTAAAGATTTAGATTTCCAAAAAATTGGGGTACTTGAGATCTTTTGTGAAATCCCATCGGATAGTCAAATTAAATGTGATTCAAGAGTTTGTGATGGTGAGGATTTTCAAATAAGGTATGATTCAATAAATACACAGTTCAATACCATGACCACCTATCATGACCAAAGGTCCCATTTGGACCTTCCGTGGGAATTAGCTGAAACCTCTGCCCGTACGGGGGGTTTTCAGCTAGTTATGAAAATTAAGGAGTTTCATAGTGACTGAATAGTTTTTACAATATCAATATAGAACAATGTGATATCTGCAAGGGTTGATCAAGCCCATAATTAGCAAAAACTGGTTTATGATAGTTGAATTATTGTATATTAAAATTCAGTTAAAATTGCAGAAAAAATGTTTAATAAAATAAAATGAAAAATATTATGATAATAAATGTGCCATTGAGCACAATTTAAATAAATGTTACAAATAATACAATATTTAAGAAATTGAAAAATATTTTTGTTAAAATTTACTAAAAAAACATGTTTAAATTTAAATCATACACACATTTAAATCATGACTGCCAATCAAAGGATAATAATACCTTTTTCAATTAACATTTTGCTGGTTTTATTTCACCAGACTTGGAGGTGATACATTGGGAATAATCACTGAAAATTTAGTAAGCGTACATTTAATATTAATATAGATATAGCAATTTATTTACTGCTCATTGTATTTTTTTCAGGGCACACAGGCACTTTGTTAGACAAAGGCAGTCAGGCAGGCAGTCAGGCAGTCAGGCAGTCAGGCAAGTAATCAAACATGCCTGCTAGGGAGGAAAGAGTAAAAAAAAACACTTTGGAATATGACTGGCAACAGTTGCAGATATATTTAATGTCCTGATGTTAGGGTGCTCTCTCACAAACATAGACAAATATATAACAAATATATTAGAAACCGTCAACCAAAATTGTCACCAGAACTGTCAACACAGGTTTCTTCAGTTTTTAAGTTGGTCTGGCTAGCTAGCTAGCTGGCTGGCTGGCTATGTATGCATCATGCGTACAGGCTGCACCAATGGAGCTAGAGGGATGACAATCTTATCATTACTTATTACTATGTCTTGAAAGATTTTGGGGGGTTTTTGAAAATATACTCCCAATGTAAGTTTGTGCTAAATTGATCCCTTAGTTTGTGTCCAGCAGCATTCATGTTTGTTTTTGGAAAATTCAGACTGTTTTAGTGATCACTGCCCAACAAAAGTTAAGAGAAGTAACTTATTCATTAATCATCCCTTTTCCAAATGTTCTAATTGATCACTCCCAACACAGCATGCTACAAAAAGATGTTGGGCACGTGACAGTTTCTATTGAGTGACTAAACAAACCTGTTTTAATAAGCTTTGTAATCAACAGAGAAAATGATCAAAACACAATTTAGTTCAGAAGAAAAAAAATATACCATGACATTTTACATGGGTAATGCTATGAAAATTGACCCTCAGACAAAAAAGTCATTCATCCTATTAAAACCCTTTATAGAGCACCCCTAAAAATATTTTAGATATCAAAACAACCTTTGTGTATGTTAAACTAGACCTAATTACAAGATATTTTCAGTTGCAAGTTTTCTGAAATGTTTTTGTTTATGGGAGCAAAACCCCCTCTGATGAAGTGATCATATATGGTGCCTCACCCAAAGAGTGACCAAAAATGGAAAATATAAAAAGAATTAAAGTCAGGCTAATTTAATGGGGTGTGGTATGCCTCAAAACAGTTTCTGTCTTTGTTCAAGGACAAGTACTTTGCAAAGCTTGCAGACCCCACATTGGTGCGGATTATGTTGTCTTTGTGGCTACAATATTTGCATGTGGCTGACAGGTCCTCAGGTGATCATATATAGTCACTTGCATCATAAAGGATTGGACAGCATATTCATGCTGCAACCTTTACACATGTCCTAAAGAAACAGTTTTGAAAACCATTTTCAAAGTTATGAACAACTTTCAGAAAGATGAGGAGACATAATCTCTTTTCAAACTACTAATCATTAAAAAAGAAGGCAACATAAAGAGAGACAAAGTAATTGCTCCATAACAATAACAATAAAAGAACAGATCTGGTTAGTCACTCAATAGAAACCGTGTTTGGGGTGATCAATTAAAATTTGGAAAAAGGTGTGATCAATGAATAAGTTACTTCTCTCACCTTTTGTTAGACACTAAAAAGTCTGAATTAAAAAAACAAGCATGAACACAGCAGGACACAAACTAGGGACGAATTTAGCATAAACTTACATTGCAAATTGAACCCCCACTAAAAACCTATTTTGGAGAGGAATTTTGGAAAAACAAAAAAAAAACACTTGTTTTCTAGACAATAGAAACTGTCACATGATTAACATCTTTTGGCAGCATGCTGTGTTTTGGTGGTGATCAATTAAAAATTGGAAAAAAGTGTGATCAATAGATAAGTTACTTCACTCGCTTTCCTTGGTTAGTGATCACTAAAAAAGTCTTAATTTCCCAAAAACAAAAGTGAATGCTGCTGGACACAAACTAAGTGATCATTTTGGCATAAACTTACATTGTAACCACTAAAAACCTATTCTCTAAAAACAAAAAAAAACATCTTTTCTAAACATAATAAGGAATAAATGTTTAAATGTTCATCCCTCTAGTTCCATCGGTGTGACCTGTATGCGTGATACATACATAGCCAGACCAGCTTAAAAACTGAAGAAACCTATGTTGACAGTTTTGATGACAGCTTTGGTTGACGGTTTTTAATATGAAAATAGAATTTTTTAGATCTACTTTAAATATTAAAAGTGTGATTCAATTCAGTACTCTGTAAATCCTGGTATTAGAAATCTTTAAAGACCTTAATAATTTGGATCTTTTAGATTGATGTCAGTGTAGTGGAGGGGATTATTTTTAAGCCGATCACAAATCTCCATTATGTTTTTCTTGAAAAAAGATTAAAACAGCTTCTACTGATTTTATTTTTTCTGATACATTTTCAAAATAGTAATTAATAAAGAAGAAAAAATGAACAAATGAATAGACAGGTTTATTTGAGTTTATTATCTGAATTGTATAATGAAAACATCTTTGTCTTAATCTTTTTTTCTATGATTGACTAAAAGTTCTATCAAAAAAGAAAATACTTATCTATTTGAATTTCATTTTGTTAGTTTAATTTCCCAGATTAAGAGATGTCTTTTTACTGTTCTGACACCAGAACGAGTCTTTCAGGTTCAGATAGCTAAACAATAGTGACTTGACTTCAGATCAGGGTACAACTTAGTTGTCGTAATGACTTCATAAAAAGACAAATATTCTTCTTGGGTTAAGCAATCTTCTGTTTCCGTTTCAGTCAATGCTTCCAGCGGCCAGGTAAGTAAACTGGCAAACCCTCTAATTGTGGGTTATTTATGGGAAACAGAAGATTGTCTAGATCGTTCTGATTAGGCCAAATGTTCTGGTATGCAAAACATACTGAGAGAAAAACACATGAAACTTCTGTATTTTTGCAATGTTGTGGCCCGCATTCGATTATAGGTGTGGAAACCATGCATATTTATGTGTGTAACATAAAAATAATGCAACTTTGAAACATAATTTAAACAACAGAATATATAATAAAACAAAACTGCTTGTAATAATTTTTTATGTCATGCTATTTAGTTTTGCTACATGCATGAAAACTTTTATATAGATGATCACGATATTTACAAGTTCTACAAACAGACAAAAGAGATTTGTTTTATCCTTTAGTAGTCTGTAGGCAACTTTGTTTGCAGAACAAAAAATATGTCCTGCCACTGCAGGCAACACTGATTGCCAAATGACAGTGTGTTTGAATTTCGTGATTGTGTTGTCATGTTCACATCAGTTTCAGTCATACATGAACTGACACAGGCTTTCAAAGTTACTAAGTGCACAGAATCTTGGTACCCTTGAAAAAGAATACTAAGTGCCAAAGCTTAATTTGATGCTTCATTCATGACAAACAGAACATCCATGGTCATATAATAAAAGTAGTCACTTGGGCAGCTGTTAACAAATTGAATACCATGCAAACTATTGATAAAACCAAATGGCGTCTTTCCTGGTTCTGTCAAGGGCCATTCATTTCACAGTAGGACAATGATTTATTCAAAGCAGGCAGCCATAACTTTAATAGAGCAATCACTTTATCCATTTGTCAATTGCACACTGCCTTAGGCAAGGCATGTATTTTATTTATATTACACCCAAAAGTCTGCACAGAACATTGTAAATACCAGAAACCATCTATAAGAGATAACAAGAAAATTCATAAAATATCAAAGAAATGTCTTCATCATATCAAATGGGTACCTATGTAAAATTTTCCCTCATATTTCTGTTAAATCAAATAAATAGCAGAAAATCTGATAGACTTCATGATTTAAATTAATTAATAAACTAGAATCTTGATAAAATTTCATGATTTATTTTGACTAATGCCCTTATACATATATTAGCCAAAAAAGTCAGTGAACAATGAAACCATTGTATAGCAAATATGTTTTAAAATAAATACTAATAATATTTTTGGACTTAATTCTGTTAATATTAAATACAGGTATACCTTGATTAGTGCAGTTAATTAATTCCAAGATTTTCTGTACTGTTCAAAACCACACTGTTCAATGTCTGATAATAATTTGATGTGTTTTTTGCAGTTTATACTCAGTTACATTAATTTGTACAGCAATACCTTAACCGCACTACATCAAAACCTGCACTAATCAAAATTGCACTATTCAGTGTATTGCTGTAATTAGAATGAGGTGTATTTTGGGGATGGATTAGTTTATCATGTGTTAACAAAGCATTCAATGGGTGATTACTAAACAAGTTTATTTGGGTATACTACTTCCAAAAACACAAGATTAAATTCAATATCAAACAGTTCATTAATTCCTTTTGGCATTATGCTGTTTAGTTTTTTTTGTTTTTTTAAAGTTAGTCTCATTTTTCCATAAATTATTTATTAAGCTAAAAAGGTCATTCAAATTCTCTCTCTCTCTCTCTCTCTCTCTCTCTCTCTCTCTTTGCTGTAATATCCTTGTTAATATAGTTTTCTATTGGATTCAGATCTGGGCACTTAGCAGGCCAGTCCAATAGAACTACATTTTTCATCTATTTAAATAGACTTTGATGACCCTTGATGTATACGCTGTGGCACTGTCTTGTTGAAAGATTCTCAAATTTGAGGTTTTACTGTGTGCAAAGTCCAATCAAGCATTCTGATTTTTGACAAATATAAAGGTTTTTGCCTATAAATCCAACTTCATGCAACCTGCTCCCGATGAACACACAGCAATGAAACATTTAAAGACCAGATATTTCTACAAGAAGTTTTCATCCCCTCTGATAAATGATGGATTATGAACCTAATCTATTCTTTTTGTTGCAGGGGCAGCCAGTTTGCTTGCGATGATCTCCTGTTTCGGAAGATTTTGTGAATGTCAGACTTGGAACAATTTTGACTATTTTTTTAAAGATAGCCCAGCTTTATTCAATTTGATTATTTTCTTTCTGGTCTCAGCAGAAATTTTAGTTTTTAAAATTAAAGTCCTCTGTGCAGTGTACATAGATAGATCAATAGGTCTGTAACCTAATGATAAAAAAAGCATTTATTTTACACAAATCTTTATTTCATAATATATAGTCTTTTTCTATGTCAATACACTTAATTTAGTGGTGAATATTAATCACATAGATTGAGCATTATGTAATGGAAATTTCATATCAAAATTCAGCTAAGAACTATGTCAGGCTACAGACTTAATCCACTCTTGTATAACAATGTGTATATGTGTTAAATTAAATGTTGACAGTCAAGGAGGTCATTCATCCACTGAATTATTTTGTGCCAATTTAATACCTACCCGACTAATCAACACCTTGTTAACACATAAACTAATACACTCCAAATATCTTGTTCTAACCACCATACTATTTCCTAGTTAATATTAACATAATTAAGTTCACAATTACATTAGTATTCATTTTAGAACACATTTACTATGCAATGGTCTGATTATCCACTGACTTTTTTTTCCTCTTTATGTCAATATGTTAATATATCATATACAAAGAAAGATAACTCTGTTAACTTTCTTTGATAATGATCAGTAGTGGAACTCTCCCATTTTGGGAGTCCCTTTTCTCTGATATTTTACTGTGTTCAAATTAGGTAGTAGTTTTGGCGTCCTAGCGTGTAGACGTCTATGTTCAAGTGTAAATAGAAGTGAATTGAAGACCCCAAAAACTGTATGCGTTTATATTGTGTTATATCAAAGTTGACAGCGAACAAGTGGATCTACAGTGCTCAACACTATATATACACAAGAGATTAGCTAGTCACACTGCAATATTTTTAGGACACAAAAAGTCTTTGTATTCATATCAAGATTATTAGAAAGCAAGCTAATGGTCACATAATATCAAAGTAAAAAGAAAGATTTGATTTGAGTTATTTTTCTATTGTTTTCATAGTGCGCATGCATGTAATACACAAGTACAACAACAAAGAATTAGACATTTAAATAGACCCATAGGCATATGAGAACTTTTTGGTTTGGTGGGGCAGAGGGCTTGATTTGCCCGAAATTTTTACACAGATAAAAACACAAGTACTAATTTCCAATAAAATATCTTTTTATGAATTGACAATACACAGCTATTACAAATCACACAACATGCAACACAAAGGAAATATCGTTTTCTGCCTTTCTTAACATTTTAACATTAACATTTTATTTTAGTGTGAAAAAAAAGTATACAATTTGTATATACAAGCACACATCATAATCATATTTACACAATGTCTAGGGCCTTAAACCTTTTGCAGTGGTGTTATTAACATCATAATTCTTCTTAAAATCATTTACATTTGTTGATAGCACTACATATTCTGGTAATCTATTCCATAGTCCCACCACTCTATTGCTAAAAAATAATTTTCTGATATTCAATCTACTTCTATTTACTTCTACCATATATGTATGGCCTCTCAGTCCCTTCTAGTAAAAAATACACCAGGGTTTACTACTTCTAAACCATGCATAATCTTAAACATTTCTATTAGGTCTCCCCAATCCCTCCTATTTTCAAATGATGTTAATCCTAACACTTTTAGCCTATCCTCATAACTCATACTTTTTAATTCCAGTACTAACTTAGTTGCTTGTCTCTGGACTTTTTCTAAAAGATTTTTATCTCTCTCCAAGTACGGTGACCAGAGCTGTGCACAGTACTTGAGATGTGGACGGACATAAGTTTTATATAGTATAAGGAATGAGTCCTTGTCTATATATGAAAAGGTATGCTTAATCAGTCCTAGCACCCTGTTCACCTTAGCAGCAGCACTGGCAATATACTTGGAGAATGATAGTTTATCAGTTACTATGATACCAAGATCCTTTTCATCATTTACAATATCTAGTATATTTCCGTTCATAGCTCTTAAGTCTTATATAGTATAAAGAACAAGTCCTTGTCTATATATGAAATATATACAGACAGATCCGCTCCTACCTGGAACAAGCTATCAGATGTCACAGTCTCTTCTCCAAACATAAACATATTTAAATCAAATCTCAGAAAAGATCTCAGATACTGAATGTTTGAATATGAATTTTTAAATAATACACCAAACAATATCTAGTATATTTCTGTTCATACTTAGCAGCAAAAATATCTATTACTTGGTCAACATGATATTTTTGTTCAATATTTAGTAATGTCACACTCTTTAGTCATGTTTGACCCATTGTACTCCTCAGATATGTCTTCATTTGTCTGAGGCCACTGAATGAGTGCTCTGTAGAACATGACGTAGCAGGAATAGTTGCCAGGATACCAGTGATTTTGTTGAAGACTAGCGGTATACCATGATGATCGTTCTTGTAAAGAGTTTCAACAACACCAGCTGCACGTTGCTTGTGAACCTATGGTTCATTACAAACTTTGCATAGATTGCCGTTTCTGCCTTTAGGAGATCAACACCATAATGTGATGCAACAAGTTGATACTGCTCATCTGACGCATCAGAATTGAAGATAACATACCCAAGTGCGCAAAGTATGTCTTGGTCATTACCTTCAAATCGTGATTCATTTCTGAAATAACCTTATCCAGACTGGAATAATAGGTGGATATGCGATGACAGTCTTTGGCAGTTTAAGTAAGTGGCACTTCCATTGTGGATTCACCAACCAGGGCTTGCAATTGATGAGACACCTTTTTTCTCTGTGGAACTCTTGCTTCCTTGAATGAGAATCGTGTGCCTTAGATAGTTGGGCCTAACTTTTCAGTGCATTTCTAAATGTTTTCTTCATTTCTGCAGTTAGCAAGTGTTTCCATGGTTGCTGTAGCTGTTCTTCTAGCTGTCATAACATCTACAGTCTTTCCCTGGAGGTATTTGCTGAGGCTGTTTGTTTTTGAGAGGATAATTTTCAGCACAACCAATCCAATTAGGAATTTGAAATCGGATATGGCATTCAATAATGCACTGCTATCCATATAATGTTTTGGGGTCTTGATCATTTGCCAAATCAAGCAATGCTTTTACAATATAAAGTACTGCTTAATATCTACAAGACCACCTTGTTACACTTTGAGATTTAAGTGTCTGTAAGAGTTCTTTGTCGACCATGATGCTTTCAGAGAGTGTGTGCTGTTTGGAACTGGTCTCTAGAAAGATGTAGAGGCTCTGAATAGTTCCTAAAGCATTGCGGAGTGGTTCAGTATCTGTCATTGTATCTTGGATAGCAAGATTTAAGAGGTGTCCATAGCATTGGATATAGATGGCAAGTGGAGAACACTCCTTCATTCTTGTTGCCAAACCTCTATGAACACCGCTCATATTTGCTCCGCCATCAAATTCTCCAATAATTTTGTCAAGTTTCAGAGTTTTGATAATAATTTTCAAGTACTCTCGGTTCAACGCCACTTGCTACTTGCGTACAGTATTTAGTTGACATGGATTGTTTGTGCTTTGTGTTTGCTTAATAGCCTATCCACTTCATCAGAGCCAGCTGATGACAAGCACTTTTTGCATGTTTGCATAAACGCTTTACAAGAGTAACATGAAGCTTGACATTTGTCAATTTCATAGATAAGCCAAGGATAAAGATTAAAGCATTCACTCTTGAAATCTCCCAAAGTAGACTCCATACCAAATTTCTTTGGTTTATATTGTTTCAAAATTGGCTGATTTTGTCCAGTTTCAGTGATATGATCTACGGAGCCAGTGGAGATACATGGGCCATATTCACTTGTAATATTTTCAGAATCGGAGGAGTCAGGCTCAGTAGAGACTCAAGGTTTTTTGCGATATCCTGATCATCACTGTCAACAAAGCTGTTCTTGGAGATAGTTTGGGAAGTTGTGTGGGTTATAGATATATCACCTTTATCATTATTACTCCCTTCTTCTTTATATGAACGATTTGGCGCTGAATGTTTTTAGAAAAATGCACATAGTGTCTGTTGCAATTTTTTGGGCACTGATGTAAAAGTTACAGTCTGAACAATCTGTACATATTTTTCTTTATAATCAGATTATAGTTGCTTGCCACATTCTGCATATTACGCACACAATTAAATATAAACTACTAAGTAGGTTACTAAAATAGCTAAATTCCAATAAATTGAAATAAAAAGGTAATAGCATATTTTTGTGTGTAACTTAATTTCTTTTAAAGAAGATTTTAGGAATTATTTTTATTTTCAACTTTACTTTTACTTAAAATAATTATTTAATTAAAATCAACAACAATTTATTTATTTAATGATTAACATTGCCTATTTTATATACTTTGATTTAAATGTAATTTATCTTTTTAAACGGCTACAAAATAAAGGCCGAAAAGAGGGTTAAAAAATAGAAACACACATATGTGAATTACCTTCATAAATAATGCAGATAGGGGGAGAAAGAAAGACAGCATCCGACCTTTCCCAACCCTGTCATGCAGAAAGGGAAACAGTAACATTTTTGCACCAACTGTAAAAATGAAATGAATTATACAAAAACATTTCAGCAGTCAATACTCACTTCTAATAAAGACATAACAATATATCAATTTCATATATGCCGTCACTTTTTACTAATTGTGATATGAATTTTAATTAATATGAATTTTAATTAATGTTTGCATTGTTAATTTGTTAATAGGTTTTTAGTGGGGGGTTGAGGGGTTAAGTTAGGTCCCTTAGTTTGTGTCCAGTAGCATTCACACTTGTTTTGGGAAAATTCAAACTTTTTTAGTGATCACTGCCCTACAAAAGGTGCGAGAAGTATCTTATTTATTGATCACCACTTTTTCAAAAACAAATTGAACAACATGAAGATCTACACCTACAATGTTCGTGGCATAGCTGAGGACCATAGACTAGACCAACTACAAATGGAATTGGACAACATAAACTGGCCCATCGTAGATATAAGTGAAACCCACAGAAAAGGAGAAAACCTTCTAAAGCTTAAGGTAAGTAACCATCTATTCTATTAAAAAGAGAGAAAGGACAAAAAATTCAGTGGCATAGGATTCTTAGTCAATAATAACATTGCAGGCAATATTATAAGTTTTGACAGTATATCAGAGAGAATGGCTTGTATAACAGTTAGATTATGCAAAAGATACACACATTTGGACCAAGACATTGGGAAAAAACTAACTACACAATACTCATGGGAGACTTTAATGCTAAGGTAGGTCAAGGAAAAGTCGAGGAATCTAGTGTAGGAAAATATGGAATAGGACAGAGAAATGAGAGAGGTGACATGCTAGTAAATTTTGCAGAAAGATATGGTTTAAAGATAACTAATACATTCTTTCAAAAATGGAAAGCCCAAATGGCACAACAAAATCAACTTCATACTAACTGACAAGATAAATAACATTAAAGACGTTACTGTTATAAACAAAGTAGACATAGGAAGCGATCATAGAATGATAGCATGCAGAATTAAATTTAACTTTAAAACTGAAAGGAATAAAATGATTCTTAAAAAAAAGAGATGCTTCAATAAGATAAAGATAGAGAACATTAGCAACTTCAGTGTAGCGATAGAGAACAGATTTGAAGCCTTGTAGAATAGTGTGAGTGACATAGAGGAAAAGAATAATAGTCTGACAAATATAATTAAGAAGCAGCAGAGATGGTAGGCAGTACAAATGTAGACAATAATACAGGAAAATACTCTAAAGCAACATTAAAACTAATCAAACGGAGGAGACATATGAAAATAAAAACTAAAGAGGACAAAAACAAAAAAGCAGAACTTAACAAATTAATAAATAAAAGAACGAGAAGAGAAAAAAGAAAGGAAAACACAAAGCGGATAGTAGAGGCTATCAGAAAGGGGAAAGTTTGAAACATGCCTGTTCCGCAGGCCATACTGGCAAGCAACAGATGCTTGCACTAAAGGATAAAAATTGCAAAATTATAAAAAATGGGGACAAATTGACAAAAGTAACTGAAGAATACTATGAAAATGTGTATGCTTCAAAAATAAAAATACCACAAACTAATAAACCCATAGATACTACAGATATCACAGTAGAAAAAGTAGTATTTGCACTACGAAATATGAAACTTGGTAAAACACCAGGTGAAGATAACATAACGACACAGCTATTCACACATTGCATGAGCGAAAGGAAAATTCCTAAAAACTTCTGTCTAGGAATAGTAATCTTACTCCACAAGAAAGGAGACAAGCATGACCTCAGCAACTACCATCCTATTACACTATTACCTAACATATATAAACTATTCACAAAAATAATTACAGGCACTCTAGACGAAAACCAACCACGCGAGCAGGCAGGCTTCAGAAGTGGCTACTCAACAATAGATCACCAACATGCAATAAATCAACTAATTGAAACGTCCTTAGAATACAACAAACCACTCTGTTTGGCCTTCGTAGATGATGAGAAAGTATTTGATTCGGTAGAACACACAGCAGTCTTCAACTCAATGCAAGAACACAGCGTTAATGAAAATTACATACAAATCATCGAAAACATATACAAAACTGGCACCACAATAATTAGACTATATAAAGATACAACCAAGATAAAGATAACCAAAGGAGTAAGACAAAGCGATACAATATCACTTAAACTATTTACAGCGAACCTTGAAAGCATCTTTCGGAAAGCTGACTGGGAGGGGATGAGAATAAACATAGATGGAGAATACTTAAGCCACTTAAGATTCACTGATGACAATTCCATGACATCGGAAGCATCCAAAGAATTACAAAACATGTTAACTGATCTAAATAGGGAAAGTAA
The DNA here is from genome assembly GCA_006491835.1 of Architeuthis dux. Lineage (NCBI taxonomy): Eukaryota > Metazoa > Mollusca > Cephalopoda > Oegopsida > Architeuthidae > Architeuthis > Architeuthis dux. Next base: position 3,643,936 of record VCCN01004508.1, on the reverse strand, counting down.
AAAAGTAGGCTTAAAGATGAACAAAACAAAGACAAAGGTACTGTTCAATGATAAAGTCCCCAAAAAGGCCATACAGATAGAAGGAGAGACTCTAGAAGAGGTCGATGAATACATCTACCTAGGTCAGGTAATAAAGCTAGAGAAAGACCATGACTGCAAAATAAAACGACGCATAACGATAGGTTAGAAAGCATTTGGTATGAATAGAGACATTCTGAAGAGCACCTAGCCAATGTGCCTAAAGCGTAAAGTATATAACAGCTGCATAATACCAGCCATGACTTATGGATGCAAAACATGGAAACTAACCACAGAGAGCCATGGAAAGAGCAAAGCTAGGGATAACTCTAAGAGATAGGAAAAGATCAACATGGATACGAGAGGACTAGAGTGAAGGATATTATACAACTAATTAAGCAGCAAAAATGGAGATAGGCTGGCCACCTAGCAAGAAGAGATGACAATAGATGGAGGAAAAGACTAACCAATTAGTGCCCATGGGACAACAAATGCAGTAGGAATAGACCAGACACAAGATGGAGGGATGAGATAGAAAGGTTTGCCGGTAAGACGTGGCAGAGGTTAGCACAAGATAGGTTGTCATGGAAGGAGATGGGAAAGGCCTTTGTCCAGCAGTGGACTTATAACAGCTGATGATGATGATGAACACAGCATGCTACCAAAAATGTTGGTCATGTGACGGTTTCTATTGAGTGACTCATTTTTTCACGTTTCAATCGTGTACCCTCTGGCCTTCTCCCGATGTTCTTTGTTCTGGAATGTTGGAAATGGTTCCTGTGACGCATGCACCTTGCCCTACTTGTCACAACATATCCAGTTTTTGTATCCCTATGTTTTGGAGCAAGAAGCATGTGTTGCAGGAACTAGTTCCAGAACAAAGAGCACCCAAAGAAGGCCAGAGGGTACACAGCTGAAACATTGTGAAAAAACAAGCAACATAGACGGGGAAAATAATCCTACTAAACCACATACAATGTTTATAACACAAAATTCAAGCAAGAACATAACCATAACTAGCATTCCAAGGGAAATTATGAATCACAGCCAACTATATATGCTGTGTTGGGGGTGATCAATTAGTTATTTCTCTCGCCTTTTGTTGGGGTCTAAAAATTCCAAATTTTCAATACATGCTTCTTTTTACCTTGTAAATTAAACAGTGGTGGTGGGCTGTGATCACTAAATAATCCAAATATTCAATAAACCAAGTGAGAATGTTGGAGGGATCAATTTGGCATAAACTTACA
>VCCN01004508.1:3610984-3623740 GCA_006491835.1 Architeuthis dux | reverse complement strand
TTGAAAAAATAAGGAACACATATTAGCAAATTATTGGGGGAGGCTGAAGCCCCCCACCCCCAGTTCTGATGACCCTGACATATGAATGCTTTCCTATTATTTATAGTCTGCTATTGCTTACTTTAATTGTTGACTTTTCGAAAATGAACAAAAATAGACGAAAGCAAGGCTTAGAAGCACAGTACTAGTATAGACAAGGCCAGTCCTAGATGCCCTTTAAAGTAGTGTATTATTTATTTATGTTTTACATTGAGAAAAATAAATATATGGGAATAAAAAGTCATAAAAATTTCCTTTGCCAAGTATTCAAAGTATTCAACTGTCAGATATTCCTGAAAAATCTGATCACATTTTGATTGTTTTTATTCTGTTTAATTCATTCATTTTCCCATTTTCCCATTTGTAATTGGTCTCACACATGACTTCCCATGTTGCCAGTACCTTAAGCCAGCCATGAGTATAGATACCATGATACCTGCAGTTCATTCACTGGTGTCAGGTAAGTGTATCCCATTAGTCATTACTTATTTGATGAAAGGAAAGCTGACTCCAAAACAATGTATATAGCCTTACCTTCAGTGAAACCTAGCAATTTTTCTAAAATAATAAGTTATTCAACTACCATGAGGGCAGAATGTGATATAATGTTGGTTTTAATGGGCGGGGGGAGACACATGCATGTCCAGGCAGCACATGCCTAAAGTACTTAATGTTCCAAAGCAGTCACCCATCTAAGTACTGATTAGGCTCAATACTGCTTAACCAATGCTCAAACGAGAATGGGTGCTTTCAGTATGATTTGACCGTATTGCTAAAATAATGAATGTTGCATATAATCATTTGCAACATCCAGGTTTTGTTGTAATCATTCACATCATCAGCTTTGTTATCACAGTAACAATGATATCATTATAATTATCTGCAATGTCTAAATAGTATGACCATAACTAACACCCAGTATCATCTGTCTTTGTAGTTAGAATCTCTCCATTTCCTACTGAGAGGTCAACCTCTTCTGTGGAATGTCTGATTTTCAAAGGTTCCTTTCAAATGGAAGCAGCCACTAATCTTTCTCACTGATGTTGCCAAATTTAGCTTTGTCAATACACCAATGTTGTATCTCAAGTGTTGGCACCTGCATCTTAAATTCAATAATACCATTCAGGCTGAACTTCACAGTAAATACAATTTATAGTCAGAAATTACTACCTGCCAAAACTTTCTGGCATTACTGATTATTCAGCTTATGTAATAAAAGCCTCTGGTGAATCCCATTGGAACAGTTAAACTGTCTCATCACTGTCCTTCCAAGTGATTAAATGCATTGGAAAGGCATTGAAGGTGGTAATCTGATCTCTGATCATAAGTTGTCAAATAAAGAATTTAGTCAGCAGTAATTGTATACTAAAGAGAACCATTGTTCTTGATTTTCAATACTTTTCTTTTGGAAATTTGAGTAATTAGTGCAACTTGATACAATAACTGATTTATCTTGTCACGCAATAATAAAATATGCATTATATTTTGTACACAGAGGTCAGTCATAATGAAATCATTGAATTAAAAGCATTAAGTTAGAGAGAGAGCCTAAAACAAAATCTGGATAAATTGGACAGTTCAGCAAGATGCTGTAGACAGGTAAAGGGCAAATGTCAACTGCTGACTTGATATTGAAAAATAACTAATTTTTTTATCAAGTGGGAATAGAAACCTATAAAATAATAATAGTTTTTTAATATCGAAGTAAAAAAAAATAAGTGAACAGCTGATTTTGTATGGTTAAACATCCTCACTAAACCATTTATATTTCATAATATCAGCCTAAAATCACTGTTGTCTTTTAGGCAGGCAAACACCTACAGCCCTTTCATGATTCAAATTCACAAAGTTATATATGTACATGTTTCAGATTTTCTTCCCTTGGATCATTTTATATCATCTCAATACAAACCCTGAATGATTTTTTGTAGTCAGTGTGTGCAAAAATATTACGTTTTGCAAATCCTTTGAAATCTTTTGTGTCTGCATTAATTCCTTTTGTGCACTGGGTGCAAAATGTCTGTGTACACACATATACGTGCACAAATTAGAGGTAACTATGGGTTACACTATTGTATTTCCATTACATATTTATTTTCAATTGCCAGCAAACCTTCAGCCAAAAAAAGTTTCAGTCTTGTCAATTGTAATTTTCAAAAAGTTCCACAAATACAAGCTGAAAACGTTGATTTTAGATTTCTTCCTTTTGACTGTGTGAAAAATCACTGACAATAGATTATACATAGTTGATGCAAAATACACTAACTTCTGGCTAAGCTAACCGGCTGCATTGATTGGATGTTAAATACAGTTTGCCCATTATCTAATAATTACTACATTCTCAAATTAAAAAGCAGCAATAACTTTTCGTTACTTATGAAGTACCTTCCAAAATTAAACAATCATGAGTTTCAACTCTTGAATAATTACTGTTTATTACATCAGATGTTCTTTTTTTGGTTTAAAATTGGTTGCAATATTTTTCTTTTTTAAGTAATTGTTGTTTCAAAACTGCCTGTTTTATTAATTTAGACATATCATGTTAAGTAAGTATTTTGAGTTATTCCCCTTAGGCAGGAGAGTTCTTATCAACTTCCGGTGGGGGGCGCTGTTTTACGTTCTGGTGAATGTGCAGCCATATTTTTACTGTTATTAGGAGATTGGATGAGACACACGTGTGTATCGTTGACTGCGGCCATTGTACGAAATAAATGATCTGTGAGTACATCTTCTGTTTGCATTTTTTATCTGTTAATATCTGTCATTATACCAACCTTACATATCAGTTAAAAAGATGCTGAAAAAGTAATCACACACACACACACACACACACAGTTTTGCTTTCAATTATTTTATCCAAAGATTAAAGACAATACTATTTAGAAAAACATTCTAAAACGTTTGAATTTGCACAGTGTATAGTAGGAGTTTAAAAAATTCCATTATATCAAATTTGATTACTTTGATTGTGTGTGAGACTGAAATTTCAAGTATCTCCAAAGGTTTTCAATGAAATATTGTGGAAAGGTGAGCAATCAGTTAAAGAATAAGTGATTACATTTTGGAGTGGATACATGCACAGTTACCTCCCCTTGGTCTGTTTTATATCCCACATAATTTCCCTTCAAATAGAAATGGGTCTGGGTTCTTATGGGTTAAAGGGTAATTTATGTAAAAAGCAAGGAAGATGAGTATTATGAAGTTTTGTTCAAATAATAGACTCAATAAATCTCTTTTCATTTCCTTATTATATTAATTTATCCTCTTCTATTACTTAGTTTAATCAACAGTTATGTCTGTTAGACATAATATGTCATCATCATCATCATCATCATCATCATCATCATCATCATCATCATCATCATCATTTGGAAGTAATTTCAAGCAGATTAGTAATTAATAACTTTGATATTCAGATAGTTTTTCAGATGCTTGAACTCCTTGTTGTTTGTGTTGTTAACATAACATTTCGACTGATCCATTCTTCGGCCTTCCTCAGATGTAATATCCGAATGTGATGGGGTAAACAGAAGTTTTTAATTTCAAAGTAGGTAACCCTTATAACGTAGGATTCTGGTGTTTCTTTATCCTATATTTGAATGTTAATGACTAAACTATAGAAAATAGTTGTTATTCGCCACTTTCATCCTAATTTTTATACAACTTATTAATCCGGGCCACTGTTTCTATGGCAATATTCTATGTATAAAAACAACTAAAATTGGGATGAAGGTAAAAACTAGTCAAATTTAATAAAAAGTGGTGTGTTACTTCATCCAAAAATAATAAAGATTAACTTTGTTATTATTCTAATAAAGTATCATTTTTAAAGAGGATTCATTTGCAAAGTTTAAGACCAGTTTGCCCATAATCTGTGAGTAGGTATCATTAAAATTTAATGAATTTTAGACAAGCAAATTCATCTTTGTTTTTATCTTAATATTCTAACTCACATCATCACTGTGTGATGCTTTTATAGGAAGTTAGTATATATGCTTGTCTGTGAAGCCACAGATACATCAGAAGATTTAGAAAGACTGAAAAGAATTCTCGGAATAAAAGAAATTTCCTGTCAGTTATAAACTTGACTGACAATTCTCTTTTCAGGGGATTCTGAACATTTACCCATGATTGGAAGTGCTTTCTTTATTCTAAGCACTAATTTAGGAAACGAGTGCAAAGTGTATGAAGACCATCTTACTGCTTTCGGATTGACAGCTTTAGTAATGCTTTCAGTTGTAACTTAGTTCTTATTTCAAAAGGCTTCATGGATGTATGTTCAGCTGTAAGGTACTGAAGCCAGACTGATGTGCAAGAAAGACTGACACAAATAGTTCACATGAGCAAGTTAGGCAACAGCCTATGCACAGCTGCTGATGGAAGCTGGCTAGTTATGCACAATAGAGGATCCATAACAAAATAACCTTGTATATACACACCTCACCTCATGCACGTGCACAGGTGAGGGGGGGGGGAGGCTGCTCGAGTGTCTGTCCTTCTTCATATTAAAAGTGCCCTCTTAGTCAAAATTCAAAAATATATTTTAATTAGCATTCCAAGGGAAATTATGAATCACTGCCACCCATATATAATGTGTTGGGGGTGATCAATTAAAAAAGTTGGGCTGTGATCAGTAAAAAATGTCTGAACTTTCAAAAGATAAGTGGGCATAAACCAGTGACCAATTTAGCATAAGCTTACATTGAAAATTGAACCCCCACTAAAAATCTATTTTGGAGGGGAATTTTCAAAAAACAAAAAAAGGATTTTCCCTACTCATTGAGGGGAGTGCGAGTGCAAAATTTCAAGTTCTACTATGAATGGTTAGGGCTGGGCGAAATCCGGCTATATAGATAGGTACATAGATACATATAAATGTATGAACACTTGAATAACCAAAACCCAATTAAACCAGAGTTTTGGGTAGCAGTGATTAAAAGAAGACACAACAAAAATAATGCATTGAAATTAATAGAATTTATGAATATTTACCACATACAATTTTAACAATTTTCTTTGTGTGTATACATATATATATAGCCTATATGGCATTGCAGATTTCATTTTTAAAAATGTATGGGGAATGCCTTTTTTTTTAATTGAGTCCTTCTGAAAGTCTGTGCATGTCACTGCACACGCACACCTCACCTGCAATCTTCTAATCAATTGCCTAATTTTGAACATACAGTACCTGTCTTAAGTATTTGAACCGACAGCCATTTTATTCCTAATCGCTTGGTTTTGAGAGTTAAAAACAGGAACATTACGCAAGAAAAAACATTTGTTTTGCAATTTAACATGACAAGGAATGCATTTAGTCATGTTTTGTGGTACTAAATTTTCTTTTTTTAGAAAGATAGAAAAAGAAAACATTTTCAAGAAATTTAGCCTTTAGAACCACAAAACATGACTAAATGCATCCCTTGTTATGTTGATTGCAAAGAAAATGTTTTTTCTTGCATAATGTTCCTGTTTTTAACTCTCAAACCCAAGTAATGAGGAGTAAAATGGCTGTCTTATGACAGGTACTGTAATTCGACAGCCATTTTACTTATGACAGATACTTATGACAGGTACTGTAATTCTGTTTTTATTTTTCATAGAGTTTGCAGAGGCGTAGCTAGAGATTTTATTGCTGGGTTTAGGTTATTCATGTGTTCTGACATTTATATGTATCTATGTATCTATCTATGTATCCAGACTTTGCCCAGCCCTAACCATTCATTTTAGAAACACACACTCCCCTCAGTGAGTAGGGAAAATGCTTCTTTTTTTAAAAAATTCCACTCCTAAATAGGTTTGTAGAGGGGCGTTCAATATGCAATGTAAGTCTATGCTAAATTGGTCAATAGTTTGTGCCTGCTTGTTTTTGTTTTAAATTCAGACCTTTTTTTTAATGATCACAGCCCAACAAAAGGTGAGAGAAGTAACTTATTCATTGATCACACAGCATATATGGGTGGCAGTGATTTATAATTTCCCTTGGAATACTAGTTATTTATGCAATTCCTGTATTTATAAATATATCCTAGTTATTGTATGATATCAGTAGAAATGCAATAGTTGAACTACTATTTACAAAGCTTTTTGGTGCCCCTTCGACTTGGAGCTGGGGGAGAATTTTCAAATAGCCCCCTTCCTTCCACTCCCTCCGCTATGCCTCTGAGAGCCTGTATTTTAAGTTTTGAAGATTTTGGCTGTCACTTTTTCACTTTTATGAAAAAAGGTGAAAAGTGAAAATAGCATTCTGCTTTTATTTTGTGGTGAGCCATTATAGAGGCAGCATGTACCCTCTTCCTCTCTCTCCCCAGTCTCCAGTACCACCCACCATCCCAACCTCTGATGACTAAAAACATACCATCACCACCAATTTGCAGGTTTGAAAATGCTAAAGAATTTTCCCTAAATAAATTAATGGTAATTACTTCTTCACTTTACAGCATTTCAGCTTTTGAAAGGTTTGAATAGCAACGCTCTACTTTTAGAGAGTGAGGTAACCTGTAATAAAGTTACATGATATGGAATTACATTTACTGCTAAAATTGGGTGAGGAATATTGTTAGGCACAAATATTCATGGAACAGCTCACACTCTTCAAAATGAAAATGTATAAACTTAAATGAATTGCAACGTTCCCATGGAAACAACATGCTGTGCAAATTGATACTGCATTTATTTATTTTCTTTTTTCTTTATAGCAATTTTCACAGAAGCTTGCACTTGAGTGAATGCTGTCTTGTTGCTTGCTATCACAGTGAGGACAATGTCAGAATGACAAGAATACAAGTTTAATATAGGATCCTTATATGACATCATCTGAAAACAAATGGAAAATATATTAATTGAAATCTCGTTTAAATCTAAAGGATAAAGATTGTACTTTATATTTCCGTTATTATAGCACTCTCAGGGATTTAAGAGTGCTGTTATAACTCGTTGCTTCTATACAAAATGTATTATCAATGAGAAACTAAAAAATACAGACAAAATTGACTTTTTATTAGCCATTCACAGTCTAATGCCCCATATATGGGTTACAGGACTGAAAATAAATTAATGAACCAAAAAGTAATTATGCTAACCAGCGTGTGAAAAGGCATGGTAATCCAGTAACATCACTATGAGGTACACCTGCTCATAGGGAGGCACAAATGAGAGATCTAAACTATCTTTTATTGATAAATAAACAATGAATGCAAAAAGTCTCATTTAGTTCTTTATTGGTTGATTGATTCAAAGTTTCAGTTAAAAACAATAGGCAAAATCTTTACCATTAACAAAACTTTAGCATTTGGGAGGCACATTTGATCAGAATTCTGTGTTAAGAGGCACAGAATCTATTCATCACACTCTGATGCTAACCATATATATGGTGGTATGTAATCAATTGTTTCCTAGAAAATACCTTGGACGGGTAAATGTTTGATGCAAAAATAAAAGAATAGTATATTTTAAGGGTTTACTAATTTTAGTTATTAAAATAATGCATTGAACTCTTCATGTGCCATTTCTGCTAACTAAGCTCCAACAATAGCCTTGCGAGAATATAAAAACAAACGTGCCATTAGAATGCGTATGTCATTAAATAGTGCTGAGTGCCATTACAATGTGAATTTACTGTAGTTTGAAGAAAGAAAATCATGACTAAGATACATGAACTGCTAGCAAATTATCTATAAAAACCGAATTCACAATTGTCTAACAATCTTAGGTGAGAGAATATTAAACTTTTCCTGATGGTTTTCTTTCAAAAAATGTAGATTTTCTCTGTTTTGTTTGTCACAGATCGGAAGTCACTGTTTGATCTCTAAAATAAGATGTACATAAAAATTGTAATCATAAGTGAATGGAAATTATCTAACTGTTATCCCATAATTATAGATACAAAATAATTATAATCATTCACATACATGTCATTACACAGTGGTTCCCAAAATCTTTCGCATCATGGCATCCTCGGTGTATAAGGTTTCTTTAACGGTGCTCTAAGTCTGAAAATACTGAACAACTGCATTTCTGTTCCTGTGGTTAGGTTAGTTAGTCATTAAAACAAACACAAGTAAGATTCTAGTTTTACATAAAACATACACTAAAAGATCACCAAGTTTAGAGCCATTCACTCACTTCCCCTATAAAAATTTACTTTTTCTCGGAAACAAAAAATTCCCAGAAAAAACGACGGTCAGATGCAATCAAAGCAGTCCAAACTACAGGGAAAGTATTTTTTCAGGATCTCTTACTCACGTTTGCTTAACCGAATTTTAACCAAAATAACAAATCCTGTAATTTAGATTCATAAAAACATATAAATATATTTCTTCTTTTAATAATCATTATTACTAGTGGGATGGATGTTGTCTGTTGTTCACACAGTTTTTCAAATCTTGGAACCAAACTGGTGACAGACACCTTCATTTCCTGTTACACATCAATTTTTGCACAATACTTGTTTTTATCACAGCTATAGCTGAAAACCCAGCTTTGCAGAGATAAGTCGTTGCAAATGGAATTAGGATTTGTTGAGCTTTAGCACTTAGCAGAGAATATTCATCTTTCACTGATATAAAAAACTCAGTTAATTCTATGTTGGCAAATTTAGTTTTCAATGTATTGTCAGCTCAAAAAGATCTTCTTCCTCTGCAGACGTAAAGTCAGAGGGAGATTGGGCCCAGTATGGGTCTTGAATCCATGTGAATTTCTCCATATTATATTCTTGAAAATATTTTTGAAACTATTTGTTAAACTGAGATAGATGTTCTTCGAAAATGGATTTTATATCCTGAGTGAAATCAACATCATTGGACGTCACAAACTGTTGCAACAATGGGAAACACCTTTTGCCACTGTCTTCATTAATTTTTCCACAATAATAATTTTTTCCCGAAGGCTGAAATCTTTTCTACCAATTTCAAAATGTGCATGTTATGTCCTTGCAGGGAGAGATTTAACAACTTTTCAAAGATATCAGACAAATACATCCATTTGGTTAAACATTCTGTATCCACAAATTATTTGGCATGCTCGTGTCCCTTGTTTTCAAGATATGCATAAAGTTTCTGCCATAATTCGACTGTATGAGACCGTACACTTCCCCAAGATAGCCATCATGAACTGCAGTAGTATAACTGTGTTATGTGTTCGGCTTCCGTATTTTCACATTAATGTTTGAAAAATTGTGCCTTTAATGGCCGACTTTTTATATAGTTGACAGTTTTCACTACAGATTCCCGGACCAGATTCACTGGAAGACTTAGAAGCTTTGATGCAAGTGCTTCCTCTGAATTATACAATGGGTCCACAGTGCATCAGGTGCTTTGCTTTGAATGAGTGCTTGCAACCCTCCATAAGCTCTGAACAGCTCTGTACAGATACCAACACACTTCATCCACTCTAGATTATTTTCATTGATAAATGTGTCTAGTATCTCGAACAAATCTTGAGTCTTTGTACCTGCAGTTATACTTTTAAAACACTTTGAAAACCTCTGCATTATCAGATATATAAGGAACCTGATTGATTATTTTTATTCTCTAATTTAGCTTCAATTAGAAACCGTTAACCAAAACTGTCACCACAAGATTCTTCAGTATTTAAGTTGGTCTGGCTGGCTGGCTATGTATGTATTATGTGTACAGTCTGCACCAATGGAGCTAGAGGGCTGAAAATTTAAACATCTACTCTTTTTTATGCTTAGAAAAAACATTTTCTTTTGTTTTTTAAAATCCCCCCACCCCCTGAATAGGCTGGGGGGGTCAATTTATAATGTAAGTTTCTTCTAAACCGGTCCCTTAGTTTGTGTCAGGCAACATTTACACTTGTTTTTTGAAAATTCTGACTTTTTAGAGTTCATTGCCCAACAAAAGGCGAGAGAAGTAACTTACTCATTGATCACCCCTTTTTCCAATTCTTCCATAAGACATTGGTCATGTGATAGTTTCTATTGAGTGACTAATAACACCTGTTTATTTATTGTTTCATTGTAATTGCAGCTTAAAACTTGTTTTAATTATTTTCAGCTTGGTTTTTAGTTTTTCTGTTAAATCAGTCTTGTAGCAATTGGATACTCATTCTAAGAAAAAGCGCTTTGTTCTTCTCACAATGAGAAAAAGTTTGTAATGTATATTAATATTCTGGAAAATGCCAGAACATTCTTTCATATTCTGTCATTTCAATAAATTCAACGCTATATAATCTTCGGGTATTCAATGTAAGGACTTGAGATGAAGCTGTCTGAAACAGGAATAATAAAAAGAACAACAACAAACCTGAGAAGAATTGGAAGACATTAGTCTTTGTTAGTAAGGCTTCAAACAAACCAGTTGTTGAGAAAGACAGGATAAGAACTGTAAAAAAGCCTTTACTTCTAAAGTAAAAGAGTCCTTATAAGAAAGGATTTTGGCTACAAATATATAATGAACTGTCAACACAAGTCTGCTTAGTCACTCAATAGAAACTGTCATGTTACAAATATCTGTTGGCAGCATGCCATGTTGGGGGAGATTAATTAAAAAAAGGGGCAATAAATGAATAAGTTACTTCTCTTACCTTTTGTTAGATCACTAAAACATCTGGATTTTCAAGAAACAAGCGGGCACAAACCAGGGATAAATTTAGTATGAACTTACATTGTAAATTGAACACCCCCCACTCACCCCACTAAAAACCTATTATGGGGGGAATTTAAAAAAAAACAATGTTTTTTTTAGACATAATAATGAGTAAATGTTTTAATTTTCAGCCCTCAAGCTCCATTGGTGTGGCCTGTATGCATGATATATACATCGCCAGCCAGCCAGCCAGCCAGCTAGCTGGACTGACTTGAAAACTGAAGAAACCTAATTTGACAGTTTTGGTTGACGTTTCCTACAGTTTTTAATTTGCAATGTAAGTTTATCCTAAGTTGATCCCTTAGTTTGTGTCTGGCAGCATTCACGCTTGTTTTTTTGAAAATTCAGACTTTTTTGTGATCACAGTCCAACAAAAGGCGAGAGATGTAATTTATTCATTGATCATCCCTTTTTCCAATGTTTTTATTGATCATCCCCAACACGGCATGCTGCCAAAAGACGGTGGTCATATGTTGAGTGACTAACCAGACCTGTATTAGAAACTGTCAATCAAAACTATCAACATAGGTTTCTTCAGTTTTAAGCTGGTCCATGTATGTATCATGTGGTACAGGCCACACCAATGGTGTAGAGGGCTGAAAATAGGCCACACCAATGGTGTAGAGGGCTGAAAATAGGCCACACCAATGGTGTAGAGGGCTGAAAAATTAAACATTTACTCCTTACTTTATTATGTCTAGAAAAAACGTTTCTTTTGTTTTTTAAATTCCCCATCTAAATAGGTTTTTCTCTCAATGTAAGTTTATCCTAAATTGATCCCTCAATTTGTATTGTGCGTGTTTGTTGAAAATTCAGACATTTTTAGTGATCACTGACTAACAAAAGGCATGCTGCCAAAAGATGTTGCTCACTTGATGGTTTCTATTGAAAGACTAACCAGACCCGTATTTTATATATTTTTTTAAATGTCTACCATCAGAACCAGAGACTATATCAAGTTTATTTACTAACACTCTTACTTCTGAATATGATTTGAAGTTTTCTTTTCAAAACTAATAACTGATATGTACATTTAATATGTCTGTACAGTGAACTAGTTTTGTTTACTTATTACATTAGATGCTAAGTTTATCACATTCAGTTGATTAATGTTCAAAACAAACAATTGTTATAATAATAAACATTCTTGTCTTTGTACAACTTTGAAAATTCGAGCTTTTAGTTTCTTCATTAAAATTCACAATCTTTGAATTTGTGTAGAAAATTAAATATTACTGAAAAAGTTTAAAAAAACAAAAGATCATCAGCCGTCCACTGCTGGACAAAGGCCTTTCCCATCTCCTTCCATGACAACCTATCTTGTGCTAACCTCTGCCACGTCTTACCGGCAAACCTTTCTATCTCGTCCCTCCATCTTGTGTCTAGTTGTTTCCTACTTCTTTTACTGTCCCATGGACACCAATCTGTTAGTCTTTCCCCCCCATCTATTGTCATCTCTTCTCGCTAGGTGGCCTGCCCATCTCCACTTTTGCTGCTTAATTAGTTGTATAATATCCTTCACTCTAGTCCTTTCTCTGATCCATGTTGATCTTTTTCTATCTCTTAGAGTTATCCCTAGCGTAAGCTTGGGTTAATGACAGATATTAACAGATTAAAAATGCAACAAAGTATTATGTACTTACAGAGATCCTTTATTCATATATAGTGACTGTAGTCAACCTAAGACGTATGTACTACGAAGCGTTCTCTCCAACTGATAAACAATCGCTGCTCATTACCCAGAACGTGAAACAGCACCCCCTAGCGGAAGTCTTCTGCCTAAGGGAAATAACACAGGATACTTACTTAACAGCACTTCCCCTCTTTTCTTTTTTACTTGGGTGTGCATATAATTTTTTTTTTAATAATAAAAATGTTTTGTTTTTGTCCCACTAAATATATAAAAAAATAAACATTTTTTTTAACAGATTGTCTTGATTTCTTCTTGATCCATGAATGAGTTGTCTGTCCATCTGTTGACAGCATCTTCAAAGATGACATTCAAGTCTATTTATGTAGTAGACAAACTTACATAAAGCGAACAAGCATTCCTTTTTTCTTTTGCTTTCAATATTAACTACATGGTGGTAAGTAACTTCAGTTACCTCGA
>VCCN01004508.1:3577749-3595247 GCA_006491835.1 Architeuthis dux | reverse complement strand
ATACATAGCCAGCCAGCACAAATTGAAAACTGAAGAAACCTATTTTGACAGTTTCGTTGACAGTTGTGGTTGACAGTTTCTAATAATTTCTATTTCACTTCAGAGCTTGCTATTTAACTTTAATAACATAAATATTGTGGACAATTTTAATTGAAAAGATGTCCTCATAAGATTTATCATAGACAACAGAAAATATTCTAGCAGAAAAAATAAATATTTATTTAAGAATTAGTATGCAGTTACTGTTTAAAAGATTATCACTTTTTATTCCAAAATGAAGATAATTCTTAATTATTATAAATATTAGCATTGTACCCATCAAAACTGATGGGATTATTTCTGTTATGTATGGATAAATTATACAAATATATATTTTAGTATAAGAGTATTTATTTATTTATTAGGATGCAAGTAACTTACGAATGCAATTTTTCTTTTGTTAAAATTCAGAAAATACCAAATGGCTATTATTTTTAGATGCTTTCAGTCAATAAGATCCCCCTTCTGGAATTTTGTCAGTTCATGCTAAGTAAGTCATACCTTTTATAAATTCCTTATTTTTAAACTTAAATGCTTAAATTTGTTTTCATTTTCACAAACCTTTTTGAAGGTTTCTTCAGTTTTCAAGTTGGTCATTCTGGCTGGATTGCTATGTATTTATCATGCTGTACCAATTGAGCTAGAGGGCTGACAATTTAAGCATTTATTCTTTATTATGTTTAGAAAAAACACTTTTTGTTTTTTTAAATCCCCCCCCCATAATAGGTTTTTTGTGGGAGGTTCAATTTGCAATGTAAGTTCATGGTAAATTGGTCCCTTAGTTTGTGTCCAGCAGCATTCAGGCTTGTTTTTTTTTGAAAATTCAGACTTTTTAGTGATCACTGCTCAACAACAGGCGAGAGAAGTAACTTATTCATTGATCACACCTTTTTCCAATTTTTTAATTCATCATCCCCAACTGCCATATATCAATAAATAATGTAAAAATTTTACTCACGTGATAATTCCTATTAAAGAAAATACAAAAATGCAACAGTTTCATTAAAACTTTGTGCTAATAATACTAGCAAAAAATATGAATATAAGATATAAGAGTTTGTATACAAATCAAGGGTAATTTATTCATAAAATTAGACAGAAATGTAAGGAAAAACTCTGCGTCATCAAAGGACTCACGATTCACTACTTTAATGAAATTGGAAGAAGGTAATATTTTTACTACATTTTGTTTTTCTTCTCTAACAAAACATTTCAAATATTTATTGATTTTCATAAAATTTTAAAAGTTTTATTAGTCTACCAATATGGTAATTTGAATTCATAAATTTTAAATTATTTCTTTAATTGAAATGATTTGTGCACATTTTAAATGATGCTTAGATTAATCTGTTATATATTATATAGCATAATCAGCCACTAGTAGACAAAGGCCTTTCCCATCTCCTTCCATGACAATCGCGACTGCACTGCCTTCTGCCAGGTGTCTGTATCCCTCTCTATCTCATCCATCCATCTTGTGTCTAGTCCTCTCCTACTCTGTTTACTGTCCCATGGAAAACAATTGGTTACCCTTATGTTCCATCTGTTGTCATTTCTCCTTCCTAAGTGTCCAGCTCATCTCCATTTTTGTTGCTTAATTATTTGTATAACATCCTTCACTCTAGTCCTCTCTCTGATCCATGTTGATCTTTTTCTATCTCTTAGAGTTATCCCTACCATTGCTCTTTCCATGGCTCTCTGCTCGAATCTCAGTTTGTTTTGTTAATTTCCATGTTTTGCATCAAGTCATAGCTGGTATTATGCATTCATTATATATTTTACGCTTTAAGCACATTGGCTAGGTGCTCTTCAATATGTCTCTATTCTTACAAAATGCTTTCCAAGCGATTGTTATGCATTGTTCTATTTTGCTTTTATGGTCTTTCTCTAACTTTATTATCTAACCCAGGTAAAAGTATTCATCAACATCTTCTAAAGCCCTCTATCCTTACAGTCTTTTGGGGGACTTTATCGTTGAACATTACTTTTGTCTTTGTTCTGTTCATCTTTAACCCTACTTTTCTACTTTCCCTATTTAGATCAGTTAACATGCTTTGTAATTCTTCTGGTGCTTCTGATATCATGGAAACGTCATCAGCAAATCTCAAGTGGTTTAGATATTCTCCGTCTATGTTCATTCCCATTCCCAGTCAGTCGGTTTTCTCGAAAGATGCTTTCAAGGCTTGTAAATAATTTAAGTGATGTTGTATCCCCTTGTCTTACTCCTTTTCCTAGCTTTTACCTTCATCTTAATTTCAGTTGTTTTTATATACAACTTTAAATTCAGGAAAAACAACTGAAATTAAGATGAAGATAAAAGCTAGTCAAATTTAATTAAAATAATGTGTTACAATTACTTCATCCAATAATAATAATAAAGATTAAGATAAAGATATGTTATATATATTTCTTTTTATTTGCTTATTTTTTTCAATTGTGTTGTTGAAAGATGTAAGATAATTTAGCATTGAGCAAATGTCAAAATGCTGATTGTAAAATTCACAAAATACTAACTAGGTGAGGTTCATTGTCTTCTGGTAAAAGGTAAATCCATTCATACACTCTTACCAAGGATGTATAAATACAAGCAAGTATTATTCTATATTTTTGGCAGTTGATCAACGTTAACACCAAATAGTCCACAACTGTGACCCTTCCATGCAGATTGCTACTTCATAGAGTGCCTCCTTTCCTCTAGCTATTTGGCCATTGTTCAGCAAAACTCAGCTCATTGGATCAATGTAAATAGCAGCTAACAGGATTTGATTATCCAACAAGGGACCCTCCCTTTTTTCATTGAAGATACAATGCCATCAGCAATTAATTCTCCTGTTTTGTTCAGGCGATATAACAAGCTTTTTCACTCCAACAAGATTCTGCCAGGTGTTAAATCCTCAGATTGCAACTTCTGAGTGACAGTAAAAGGATGAACAAACAGATTTTCTAATTGCGTCATGCATCCACTGGCTTTCAGTTAGTGAAACATTTTCATTATCCAGATCTTTAAGAAAGATTATTATTTCAAGCAAATACTTGACTGTCAAATAAGTACTTCCCCAGGGTGTTGCCTAATCCAAAATGGTTCCTTTTCCAGCACATCTCTGCAGAATAGCATCTATTTTAAGGATCCTGGCTGCAACAGCTACTTGCCTCAACTTTCCAATGAGAGTAGATGCATGACGATCCTTCAATCCAATTTATATTGGTAGTTGCAATTTATGCATAGCTCAATGCACATGTTGCATTGGAAATAGATGCTTCTTTAACAATATCATCCAAAATGTCTCTCCCTTGTTTGTGGATTACTTGCAACAATGTCATCTTCATCTTTGAATATTTTTTTATTTCAAAAACTTCTTAAAAAACTTCTTCCACTAACCTTTGAAGATATTAGCTGGTGTGATGTGCCTGGGTGTCCTTCACTCTCAATGTCCAAGTTATCATTTTATTGTTTTCATCAACAAATTGAACATTAATGGCAAAATAGTTGACTCTGTGATGTGTGCATGCATCCATTTTAATAAAGACAAAGTGTCCCTTTGGATTTTTTCAAAGTTCTTCTTTCTTATACTTGGCCTCTTCAATTACCAGTCTCCTTATACTTTCTCTTTCCAGAGAAACGCCAAGTTTTGTATCCATTTCTTCATTTAAGTCTAAAATGGCTGCTTGTGAAAAAAAAGATACAGCAACACTATTTACCATCACCATTTCAATGATGTGATTATTTAACTTTTCTGGTCTTGTTTTTATGGTAACCATGTCAGCAGTAAAGAATTTTAATAATTGTGTTTGTCCTTCAGTAGATTTTCTGGTCTTTTTTAAAACTCTGAAGTAGATGAAATATTGTACTGCTATCTCTCTCAAGTACCTCTTCTAATACTTTAGGGTGAAAAAGCTGCAAGTGTCTTTTAAATTTGATGCTCTTCTAGTTGCCTTTTTTTGGAAGCAGTAAAACTACTCGTTTTTGCATCACATACTTTTTCGCCATTCATTTTCTACAGAATGCTGACAGATAATATTTCCCATCTGCTATGATTGTAAAATGTTAAAAAACTGCTGACTTTGTTGAAACTCTTTTTGCCATTGTGAATTTGTGCAAGATATAAAAGTCCATAATTATGTAATGTTTTGAAATTTGCAAAGAGCTTGAAAATTAAAATATATCCTGAAAAGAAAAATAGGTTAATTGAATTAGTATCTGTCAAATTAAAAAATTTGAATGCATTATGCTTGAGTCAGAGTTGGAGTCGGCATATCACTGACTCCAGTAACCCAATAATTGTCTATGACTCGGACTCTGCAGTCCCAGTATTTTATATGGCAAATAATTCATTCTAAAAGCAGTACATATGAAAAATAAGAAGGAAAATTACAACAAAATTAGTTTTGGGTAAATTACATTGGAATATGAATAAAATATAGATCAACAAAATGAGGTGAGATTGCCTAGTACATAAGGCCTATATTCTCCTCTGTTACTGAAACAAGCTTAAAAAGCAAAAATGACTGTATATTTTAAAACTTTCCTGATTCTATTTTTGAAACTAATCACCAGTAATTTTGGATATCAGATCAAGTTTCCAAACAACACCTTCCTAGTTGGATTATGTGGTAAAATATATATAGAGAAGTCTGCAGAGTCACTCAATAGAAACCGCCATGTTACAAACATCTTTTAGCAGCATGCTGTGTTGGAGGTGATCAATTACAAAAGGGGGTGATCAATGAATAAATTACTTCCCTCACCTTTTGTTGGGCAGTAATCACTAAAAATGTCTGAATTTTCAAAACACAAGTATGAATGCTGCTGGACACAAAGGGATCATTTCTAGACACTATATAAGGAGTTAATGTTGAAATTTTCAGGACTGTACACATGATCGCTAAACAGTCTGAATTTTCAAAAAACAAGCAGGCACAAATTAGGGATCATTTTAGCATGAACTTACGTTGTAAATTGAAGCACCCACTAAAAACCTATTATGGGGGAATTTAAAGTTAAGAAGTATTTTCTAGACATAATAAGGAGTAAATCTTGAAATTTTCAGCCCTCTAGCTCCATTGGTGTGGCCTATACGTGTGATACATACATAGCCAGCCAACCAGTCAGCCAGAAAACTGAAGAAACCTATTTTGACAGTTTTGGTGACAGTTTTGGTAGACAGTTTCTATTAAACCGAATCTAGAATTACAACTGAGAAGCTAAGAAAGGGAAAAATGTTGAAGTAGTTTGGCTGTGTATCACAAAGTACAATCCTTGTAGGTGTGTTGGCTTCAAGGTGGCACACAGGCAACATGGAGTTACCACTCAATTTTGCCTTGAGACTTTGGCATTCGTTGGTAGCCGCATGGTTGAAGGATGCCTGATCAAAATGCTGTTTTAAGAAGTGAGTGGTAGAAAAGATAAGTATTTGGATTAGTATGGCAATATTTATTAGAAACCATCTATCAAAACTGTCACCAAAACTGTCAGCATAGGTTTCTTCAGTTTTCAAGTTGGTCTGGCTTGCTGGCTATGTATGTATGTATCAAGCGTACAGGACACATCAATGGTGCTAGAGGGATGAAAATTTCAACACTTACACCTTATTATGTCTAGTAAAAACGTTTTTTTTTTGTTTTTTAAAAATTCTCATAAGTTTTTAAGTTGGTCTGGCTGGCTAGCTGGCTGGCTGGCTGGCTATGTATGTATCGGACATACAGGCCACACCAATGGATCTAGAAGGCTGAAAATGTCAACATTTACCCCATCCTAAATAGGTTTTTCGTGGGGGCTTCAAGATGCAACAAAAGTTATGCTAAATTAATCCCTTAATTTGTGTCTGGCAACATTCACACTTTTTTTTCTGAAAAATCAGACTTTTTTTAGTGATTACTGCCCAACAAAAGGCAAGAGAAGTAACTTATTCATTGATCACCCCTTTTTCCAATTTTCTAATTGATCACCCCCAACACAGCATGCTGTCAAAACATATTGGTCACATGACAGTTTCTATTGTGTGACTAACCAGACCTGTATTTGTTGGGTTTTTTTTTACTACAGATCATATTGTGAATATATTTGATTTAAAACCTCTTTTTCAGAAATAGATCCTTACTGAATATATTTAAAGCAAATATAAAAATTAAACTAATTTTAATTAGAATACATAATCTGAAAAATATTTTGAACTGATTCTAAAAAGTGTCTATATCATATATAGAACACATTCAAGTGTTTTTCATTCTTTTTACTGAAATATGTTTTTATTCTTAGCTTTTATAAACTCAAGTAAAGTAATTAAAGTTATTAAAAGTTTTAACAAGACAAATTCATAAAGTGATAATGTAAAAACTACCGATAGTTTTAATAGAAAGCTACCAAGAAGAAATGGTTAGATTTCATTAATCTTAACTTGACATGTCTAAATGGCTATACAAGTAAGTGGTTTGCGTTTCTTTATTTTCACCTTTATTAAATTGGACAAAGGAAATCTCTGCTGACAATAGAATGTTTCTATGAGATTCTTGCACTTCTACTCTCGGAAGCACTAAACATCTTAGTAAAATAGAAGGTTTTGCTTCAAGTCATGGATTGGCCATCTAGATCTTCATGACTATAAAATACACAATACCTTTATTCTATGTCAAATATTTTCTTTATAATTGTTATATATACAATTACTACTATCTGTAGTAATGCCAGATCCAGAGCCAATTATGTCCCCTTGCTGTGACGTCACTGGCTGCTGTCACTTATTCAGTATTAAAACATATCTTGTTTGATCAACGTGTCTGTCTTGTTCTTTACATAAATATTCTTAATCCGTACCCATCTTCAATTACATAACATACATCAGCATATAATAATAATCACTAGACGAATACCCATCCTACGGCCAGGATATTCGGCTAGTATATATATAATGAACAATGTGATTTTTTTCTGTGTGATTCTCTCTCCATAACAAAGGATTCTTCCACTTAAAGGTAATAATTTTGCTTATGAAAATATCTCCTACACACCATTTGAAACAATGGACTCATCAACTCAATCTTTGTTACATATCCTTACCGGTCTATTATTAATAGGATACCCAAAATAAGTAGCCTTTGGGAAAGGATATTGCCACTTGTTTTATGTAAGGCATCTCAGGTGGGATTGGTATAACACTGGAATAGAGACAAAAACCAAAGACAATAATTTACCCAGGTAATATTTGTTTTTAAAAAGAACAGCCTATATTATTTACATTAAAGGATAATATAACATCCTCTTCTTGAGTATATTCAAAATACAGTGTCTAGTTCATGGCTTCAATGTGAAATTTGCTGGAAAAATCTTAAGTATACTGTCCAATTAAAGAATGAAGTTCACTAATAATAGAACATTTCTATACAGCTACTTATAAAATTTAATGAAGAAAAACATGGCAATTTTGAAATAAAAGACAAATTTTAAAATTTATTTAAGAAATTTTACATTTAGCCTGACATTATGATGAAGTAGTTTCAAAATTGGCACATGTACATATTTATTTCATTGAATCTAAATATGGATTAACAATTAAGTGATATTAAAGTACATATTGAATCAAAATTAACCTAACTTGAACATTAAAGAAGAATGAACTTTTTAAAAAGTAACAGCACAAGGTCTGGTTAGTCACTCAATAGAAACTGTCACGTGACGAACGTCTTTTGACTGAATACCAGTGTTATGGGTGATCAATTAAAAATTGGATAAAAGGGGTGATTGATGAATAAGTTATTTTTCTCTCCTTTCATTGGTGCAGTGATCACTAAAAAAAGGCTGAATTTTCCAAAAACAAGCATGAATGCTGCTGGAAACAAACTAAAAAACATTTTAGCATAAACTTGCATTTCAAATTGAACCCCCCACTAAAAACCTATTTAGGCAGGGAATTTAAAAAAAAACAAAAAGAAAATGTTTCTTTTAGACATACTAATGAGTAAATGTTTAAATTTTCAGCCCTCTAGCGCCATTGGTGCAGCCTGTATGTGTGACAGATACATGCATACATAGCCAGCCAGACCAACTTAAAACTGAAGAAACCTATGGTGACAGTTTTGGTTCATGGTTTCTAATTATACAGACATGAAAAAATTGTCTAAATATGTTGATGCCTGAAGAATATGGTAATTGAAAAACATTGTCTGCTATAAAAGAGTGCTATTTAAATCGACCCTATAATTACTAGCCGTGGAGAAAACATGATCGTTGGTTTTTCTTTTGGTAAGGAAGCATTTTTAATCATGTGAGTTGTGGCAAAAGTATCAATTAAAAAGATTGATCACTTAGTGGGTTATTATTATGTGGTAGGTATTTTTTCCCTGAAGGAAACTACCATAGATTTTGCAAGCACTAGAACGTTGTAAAAAAGAGAGAAATTCAGATTATCCCTTCATCTTTGAGTTAATGAGTCTATATATTCTATTACGGAAATTTGTTTCTTTTTCTGCACATCATATTTTGAAACAGTCCCTAAAAATTAGTAAAAAAATACAAATTGACAGTCAGCATTTGACACAAAGCAACGGAACCAAATTTGCAAGAAAAAATATTATTTCAAGACGGAAATATGTGAACTAGCAGAACATTTTAAGGTTCTGCTAGTTCACATATTTCCTTCTTGAAATAATATTTTAATAATAAGGATTCATCAAATGAAATTATTTTAGATACAATAAAAACTAACATTCCAAGGGAAATTATGAATCACTGCCACCCATATATGCTGTGTTGGGGGTGATCAATTCAAAAGTTGGAAAAAGGGGTGATCAATGAATAAGTTACTTCTCTCATCTTTTGTTGGGCTGTGATCACTAAAAATGGTTTGAATTTTCAAAAAAGTTTCAAGTTTCTACTATGAACGGAACGATTAGGGCTGGGAAAAGACCAGATACATAGATAGATACATAGATACATATAAATGTCTGAACACAGTAGCAGTGATTAACAAAGAACCTAAGTTATTAAAAAGAGTAGAAACTTACTTTTAGCAATCCATTTCCCAAATTCCCTAAAAGTTTGTTATTTGCAATAAAATTTCTACTATTATACATTGATTCACTCGTACTACTGTTCTCATCTGGTTGTTAGTCACAATATTTCAACCTTCTTCAGGTGCCTGTCATATTTGGTAACGTTCTTAGAATTTGGAACAGAACCAAATCCAATCCATAGAGGTATACTTCTCATTGCTGTACATGCTAAGGGATATCTCATATCAGTTACCTTCAATGCTTATATCCACTAGTCCATTGTCCCATAGGACAATCAGGTGGTGGAAGCTTGGAGCGCTAAACCAAATGTCACCTCTTTGCCTCTTTCACTTTCAGGCAGTGGAATCCATATGCTCTGTTTCAGCAGAACGGCAGAAGCGACATCATTAGGAGAAATTAATAAAAGGATGAAATAACAGGAGAATTAACTAAAATGAGATATCCTTAGGTATTGCCAGTTCAATGAGAACAGTCTACCACTGTAGATTGAATAAAGGATGAAATAACAGGAGAATTAACTAAAATGAGATATCCTTAGGTATTGCCAGTTCAATGAGAACAGTCTACCACCGTAGATTGAATAAAGGATGAAATAACAGGAGAATTAACTAAAACGAGATATCCTTAGGTATTGCCAGTTCAATGAGAACAGTCTATCACCACAGATTGAATAAAGGGTTCAATTTGAAATTCTGAGAATGTTACAGAATACAACAGTGTTGCAGGGTACAATGACCAAAACATTATGACTATAACAACCAAGATGAGGACACTAGACCAAGTAAATATAATGTATAATAATTATAATTCATCATCTCAGAAATTCAGACAAAAATTGCTATTGGTTGATTCTATGGGGCTTATTTTTGTCATTTTGTTTAGCTTTAAGAAAATTGGATTGCAAAATTTTAAAAATGAAGCTGAAATCAAATCAGTAAAAAGAATTTTAAATAAATTGACATAATTACTTGCTTAAACTCACAGATACACTACATCTTGAATACACTAAGGATATAATCAGAAGATTTCATTTGTTCAGTTTATGATTTATTTTCTAAAAGAAGATATTTAGTATTTCAATGACTTATGGAGTTATTACATTTTCAAAATATAACATTTACGGATATAAAACTTGGTGTGTAACCCAGTACATCTCTTCGAAATTATTTAGTTAGATTTTAACCACCTTTTTGAATGATCTGCACATTGTCCAAGTTTTTTGATTATGAAATTATCGGGGAAAAATAATTTATCTTTGGATGCACACACACACACATACAGAGCTTCCCAAAAGTTTAAGACCACCAATAAAAAAAAATGAATTTTTGCAATAAAATACGTTAGATTACATCAGACATTTTTATTGTACGTAATTATTGCGTCAACTTTTTATCTGGGCTAGCTAGGCATTATTCATTTACTTTTTGTCTTTTGTCTTAATTCCACAATCGATTAGACATCGGACTGTTCTTTTCTCATACAATGCTCAACACCTTGCTTCATGTTTCAAGCTGTAACAAGCATGAATGCTGCTGGAAACAAACTAAGGGACCAATTTAGCATGAAATTACATTGTAAATTGACCCCCCCACACACACACACTAAAAATCTATTTGGGGTGGGGGGAATGTTTAAAAAGCAAAAAAATTGTTTTTTATAGACATGATAATGCCCTGTATATGTATGTATTATACATACCCAGCCAAACTAACTTAAAAACTGAAGAAACGTATGTTGATGCTGACAGTTTTGGTTTCTAATATTGCTATAAATCCAAGTGCAAAAATGCATTCAAAGTCAAATGTCAAAGAGATTCCCTTAATAGTAAACAACAAAAATATTCACTTCTGCACATTTTTTGTTTTTATCTCCAATAGAATCTTAATGTGCTTCACCAGAGTTCTCGAGTTGTTTTTAAAAAATATAATATGTTTTGGTATTTGCTAGTAAAGGTCATCAGCGACAACAAATATGTCATTTTGGTATTTGTGCAGTTTCAATTTAAAGACATTTAATCAACTGCATCAGTCATTTAAAATCCTAAATTATTCGGGAGGGAAAACACAACTAAAATAAACTTTTTTATCATCATTAAGTTTCCATACTTACCCAAAAGCTACCATTGTCATTCATCATATTCTTCTTCTAATCTAATAAAGAATTCAGTACATTTTTTACATAAAATCGTTTAAAAAATATACTTCATATCACTGAACAGTAATGTTTCTAAGACAAAGGCTGGTTTATTTGATACTGGTGTACATGATCCAAAAGGTTTAAACTACCATGGGCTTTTTTCCGATTATAAACTTATGTAAACTTATGTTGTTACAGCATTTCTGCATCATGCATTGTTGATTAGTTCTTGGTAGCTTAGATGACAACTATGAAACAAGAGAGAGACAAAACCAAATGACGAAGAGCCACGTATTGAAATAATATGCATGTCAAATGAAAGTGAAATAAAAACACTGTGCACCATTTGTTGAACCAATGCCATGACACCCATGATGTAGTGTAATTGGAATCCATGATGTTGTGTTGTGATGAATATTGTGGTTCATTCTGCACCGTTATCTGTTAGAAGATTCCAGTTGTGAAATGAATGTGCTGCAGAGAGAGAAGTGCATGCCAAGCGACAAACCGATTTCTGGAAATGAACAACAAAGTGTTTTGAGTAGAAAAAAATGCTTTCTTTTTAGTCTCTTATCGCTTCATGCATCTGGGAACACCTTTGGTTTCACAAAGACATATGGACAGCTTGCAAAAGTTACTTGCAGGTTTCAAAACTTGAAAGACTAAAGTTAAATTGATGGGCAAGAAATAGCTCAAACCCAAATTCTTACACACTGCTACTACGACATATAATCTTCTTCTTGTGTTTATGTGACTTTGTTGTTCTTTCTGTGGTAGATGTGTAAAATTAGAATGCGTTTGATTCGTAATCGGTGTTTAAGCTTGTTAAGAAAGGATGAAACGAAAGACATATGTTGATAAGAGCTTTCCCCGTTCCGACTTCCGGTCCGCGCTTTCTGGGATCGGAAACGGAATGGGGGCTGCTGGCTGTTTGTTTCGGCATGTTTATTGATTTAATATAACATACATATGTATAAACATTATACCACAGACTACCACTTCTTAGCATTGGCTGGCCGTGTAGCTCTCAGTTCATCTTCTGTCTCTGTGCTGATGGTCGTCTCTTAGCTTTTCACTATCTCTCTCCCCCTTTCTTCTGCTACAGATTGACTGGCGTGCGTCTACAAACAGAGATTCACCCGACTCTGGTTCCCAGCGTCTTGCTAGATGAATGTATTGAAATCTTCGTCCATTGTTGTGACATATCCAATTAGCGAAACAAACTTCAGTTTACCCGCTTAATATTCAGGGTTTTCTTAAAACCAACTTAACATTCCGAATTCAAGTGTTTTATCCAAAATATACAACCCATTTCGCCAATCGAACCCTGAGGCAAAATGTTTTCCCAGCGGATCAAATTACACTTTTGGGTGCATACCCACAAAATCCACGGCGTTGCTAGGTAGATCAAGTGCCAACACTTCACATACATGGAGCAAAACACTTCGCATGCACCTGGCCATCCGAAATTATTGTTACCGTAGGATATTTTTCAATTGCCGATTTCTTCCGATTTCTGGATTCAAGCTTGCCCAAAGTTTTCTCACCAACTCTGGGAGATTTCTCACATGACCTGTGCAATATACTACAATTTTTAGTTCTTGCCGTGTTATTATGGTATACTATGTCACATGATGTAAACAACCACCACCTTTTGTCATTTTCACTGTTTTTTGTTAATACCGCTACTTAGATTTTGTAATATAAAATTTTGATACGGTTTTGGCTTGCAGCTTTCCAAATCTTACCTTTTAATTTCCTGACGTACAAATATTTATTTATTTAACGAGCAGCAGAGCCAGAGATATTGGATGTCGTAATGCTTCTAGAAGGGCAAATTGTAAAACGAATTAAAAATGAAAGAAGAGATCAACTTGTGATATGAAATACGTGTAAGATAACAGAATATTTGGATGTTCATGGTTTTGGTGCTATAACGGCTGAAGCTGGAAATATAGGAGCATCTAGTACTTGTGAAACAGAAATCATGCAGCCATGGGCGTTCGCTAAGGGGGGCGGGAAAACGGGGCACCACCCACCCCTGGCCTCCTCACCTAGGGTAAGGGGGTTTGAAAGTGTGTCCCTTATAGTCAATAAAGGATAACAGTGCCGTACAATTGTTTTATGTAACCCCAACTTAATGTACCATATCAAAAAATGGTTTCATTCTTCGCTGGTAACAGGGTTGCCGCTACGATATATTCCGAATATATATTTTGTCTCCCCTCCCTGGAATGTATGTTTGCCCCCCCCCCTATCCACCCCGAGTGTTACCGGACATGCAGCAACAACCAGCATGCATTGAATGCAAGAGAACAAGTGAAAAGGACAAGTACTTTACTGATATTGGTGAATGGCCAAATAATCTAAATGATTGTGATTGTGAATATTCGATATCCAAAGGAAGTGGTGAATGTCAACATGCTAATAGTGACTTCTCTTCATCCATGCGACTTTATACCCATGAAAAGAAACCCCGGCAATGTCAGAAGTTTCATTTCACACATGTTCATAAACCTATTAACAAGCAACATGCAAGAAATTGGTTATACTATCCAGAAAGAAAAAGAAGTCTATTCTGTTTCTCATGCAAGGTTGTGACCTCAGGATATTCATCAAATTTTACTAAAGAGGGGTTTAATGACTGGAAAAATGCAAACAATCTATTATGTCGACATGAAGAAAGTTCCTCACCAGTGATGAAGGTGGGTTTTGGGAACTAGGTATTCGGTAATGTCTCCATTAGTAGATTGAACATACTAAAAAGCGGCAATTGAGAAGTAGGTGTACGCCGTACACCCCTATTTCCATCACAATTCCTCATTTCAATTTCACTGTTGATGCGCAAAAACAAAGATTTACGTGTGGATTTCCAACGTCAAAGAAAACGTAAATGAACTAAATGATGTGGTTGTGTTGTTGATAAATGTGTGGTTAATTCTTAATTCTTGCTCGGCCTGGGGATATATACATTCTCCGAGAATAATGTTTGTGTTGAGGTTGAATAGTGTGTATTTTTAAACAGAAATATAAGCATTTAATTACAACAGAACAAAGTAGGAGATACAAACATGTTAAGTACAGGAATAACATTAATGCAGCAAGTATTCTTTGCAAATATTCGATTTATAGAAGTAGCGTAAGCTGTTATCATAAATAAGATTAAAGTGTGCACAATGAGCTTTTAGCTTCGAAGCAAGACTGAGGTGCGTCATTTCGTCATGCTTGGCTAGGCAAGAATGAGTAAAATTAACTGTTGATCTTTCTATTTATAGGGAAAGTTCGGACGTAGTAGGAGAAAGTTCCGGTTTGAAGCGGGCTTTGCAGAAATGGCCACTAACTTCGGAAATCTGTGTTTGTTTTTTCAAATTTTAATCTTTTAGTGTGAGCTTATTTTAGCAGCTAACTTGTAATTTTCAGGAAAATGGAGACAGCAAAGTATTGGCGCCCACTTCTAGAGCGAATCATTGAAATTGTAATGTTTTTAGCAGAACAAGGGCTCCCATTTCGCGGTAGTGATGAAACTGTTGGCTCTCCTCATAATGGAGATTATTTGGGGTTGTTAGAATTACTGACCTAGTTTGACCCTTTTCGGCCAGAGAATATGTAATCAAAGGAAAGGGACATAAATCATACCTATCTAAAAATATGTTTCATTGGATTCTACTTCAGATATATCTAATGTTGAACAGCTTTGATTGTGCTCTATGTTTTGCTATCTGGATCAGTTGGAAGATTTGTGACATTTTTAGATATGGAAAGTAATGGTGCTAAACATCTTGCTCAAAGTTTACTTGACTTTTTAAATGAAAATAACATCGATATAAACGACTGCTGTGATCAAAGTTATATCATTGCCAGCAACATGAGTGGCAAGTACAGTGGCTTATGTACAATAGTACCCCTTAGGAGGGGGGTGAAAGAACGGAAGGATAGATAGATAGATAGATAGATAGATAAATAAAATTGTCTCGGTGTAGAAAATGTTATTTTAGAAATAAAAAAAGAAATCGGCCTTACCACGCCATCGCTGTATGATTGATAGGTCAACATTTGGAATTTCAAAATAATGGCTATTGGAATGTTAACAAGTTAAATAGGAATTTACAATTGGTAAACAATGATATTGGCCACGTAACATGTTGCCACATAATACGAATGATGGCATGCGTTTGTGAGTTAGTTAATAGTTAAATAATTTCAGGTATAAATATAGAAGACAAATGAGAGCAGTTTTCGGCCGGGCCTTTTATAGGTATGTGTCGGTATGACCCCCCCCCCCGGGAGGGGACAGGAAATGCTGACCTCCGCATCTCAGATGTAAGCCGCGAGTCCCTCAATTGGGAAACGAACAGTAGTAGTGAGCAGTAGTTAACCTATCTAAGAGTTTTATTGACGTCTTTAGTAAACAGCGCTGTCTAGAATTTAAGGGAATAAGCAGTTATCCATAATTACAAATGTTATGATTTTTTGACAAGCCTTAAAAAGAAATTAACCCAGCCAACACTATTGTAAGCCAGCCGAATAAACACACGTATGCATAATTTTGAACTCCGAGTTTTCATTTGTGAGTGATAAAGTCATTCGATTACCAAGTTCCTTGCAGCATCAACAAAACCCAGCAGAGCAGATACACACCGCTGCGACTCCCAATGAGTCAGCTATGCATCAAGTCCCAGCTACACCAACCAGTTCCAACTATACACACCAGTTCAATACACAACCAACGCCGAAAGCAAACGAGCAGTTCATGCCGCCGTTATGTAACACCTACGCAGTTCCGGAGATACCAGCCAATTTAAGTTACATACTCGTTATGTAACACTTACAATTGTGAATTAAAGAGCCGAATGAGTTTGCGGATTACATTACATCTTTTGCACATCACTAAATCTGGTTGGAAAATGCATTGCTAAACTTTGTCAAGAAGCATTCATTTTTGTTTAATTTGTAAGAAGCCTGCACATATTTCTTTCTACTTCTACCCATTGTGGGATTCCTTTCTATCGCATTATCTGATGGCAGTGCTCATTTACCCATTGTGAAAAGATTGTCAGATACCATGCGGTCAGCTCGTGCAGATGCATAAAGATTATGCATATCTTTTCTGCAATAAAAAAAAAAGTAGTTTTGGATGACGTCTTAAATAACAATGATCAGTTTCGTGGACTACTTTAACCATGATGAAGTTGGAAACAGGAATAATGGTCGTTTTGTGGGATCAAGTATTGCAGCGTTTTTAAATGGCCAGTGTTTCCTTGCAATACTCTGGGGAAGACTCGAACGCGGCTTGTGCACGATGAATCCTTGCATTGGATATATTCAAGCTATGCGGTCTACTTTTTCTGACGTTGAGCAAAAATCCAAGGTTCTGACTGGGTGTGAAGATTATCAACAACAAAATCGCGAGTACGAGGCGTACGAGACGGGTGTGTATGGGGGGGACAATTTCGCCTCCAATTTCGGGCAAAAGAAGTGGGGGAAATTCGGGCAAAACAAGAAGAAAGAAATCAAACAGAGAAAACAAAAATATTAACAAATTAACAATGATGACAAATTAACAAAATGTAATTAAAATTCATATTAATTCTTATTCATATCACAATTAGTAAACCCGTGTCGTCAAAAATGACAGTATATATGAAATTGATATGTTTTTAAGTCCTTATTAGAAGTGCGTTTAATTCATTTCATTTTTACAGTTGGTGTAAATATTTTACAGTTTCCCTTTCTGCGTGAAGGGGTTGAGGAAGGTCGGAATTTATCTTTCTTCTACCCTTTAAACGACATTAATGGCATTTTGGGGTTGGGTATGTGTGGTGAAGGTCGGATGCTGTCTTTCTTTCTCCCCCTATCTGCGTTATTTATGAAAGTAATTCACATGTGTGTGTGTTTCTATTTGTAACTCTCTTTCCTGCCTTTATTTTGTAGCCGTTTAAAAACTGAAACCAAAGTATATAAAACAAGCGGCGTTAATCGTTAAATAACTAAATTGTTGATTTTAAGTAAATAATTATTTTAAATACTTCTAGAAGTTAAAAATGAATAAATCAAAATAATTACTAACATCTTCTTTAAAAGAAATTAAGTTACGCACAAAAATATGCTATTACTTTTTATTTAATTTTATTTGAATTTAGCTATTTTAGTAACCTACTTAGTAGTTGATATTTAATATTGTGTGTAAGATGCAGAATGTGGCAAGCAAATATACTCTGATACAAAGAAAAACACGTTCGGACTGTTCATGCCAGTCAGACACTGAGTGCATTTTTTTAAACGCATTCAGCGCCAAATCTTTCATATAAAGAAGAGGG
>VCCN01004508.1:3552345-3575135 GCA_006491835.1 Architeuthis dux | reverse complement strand
ACAGCAACCGTGGAAACTCTTGCTAACTGCAGAAATGAAGAACACGTTTGGAAATGCACTGAAAAGTTAGCCCAAACTATCAAAGTCATACTGGAAATGTCTATTTCACGCAGAAGTTATGTTCAATGCTCATTAGGTACGTTTTTGTTCAGTTTTTATCCTTTTCTGTTTTAAAAATGAGCGTTCTCGACTGGAGGTAGTAACCGTGAACGACTAATAGATGTGCAAGGCAAAATCTAGAAAAGTAACTTTTAAATGGTTGTTTTGAGGTTTGAAATTGATACCTACATGTAATTAATATTATTACTTGAATGTCAAATACATCTTTCGTATTATTTGGCTGTATAGCAAATGGAATAATGTAATTACTTTACTATACAAGTAAAAACAATTATGTGTTTTAATATTATTGTTGTTTTTTTTAATTTAATGACCCTTTATAGCAAATGCCACAGGTTACACAGCTTAATTCAGAGTCGATATTATTTGCAGAATTTTCTTCTTAAAATCCAAAGAGGAGTACAATTCATTTTTATTAAACCAAAACTGTCAACATAGATTTTTTTTCCAGATTTTAAGTTGGTCTGTCTGTCTGGCTGGCTGTGTATGTAGCAAACATACAGGCCGCACCAATGGACCTAGAAGGCTGAAAATGTCAACATTTACTCCTTATTAGGTCTGAAAAAAACGATTTTTTTTGTTTGCTGAAAAATACCCCCCCCCCCAATAGGTCTTTAGTGGGGGCTTCAATATGCAACGACAGTTTAAGCTAAATTGATCCCTTATTGTTTTTCGAAAATTCAGACTTTTTTTACTGATCACTTCCCAACAAAAAGGCAAGAGAAGTAACTTATTCTTTGATCACCCTTTTTCCAATTTTTAAATTGATCACCCCCAACACGACATGCTGCCAAACGATGTTGGTCATGTGACGGTTTCTATTGAGTGACTAACCAGACCTGTCTGATTATCATTTGATTACACAAATCTTAAAACTAGAAGCCATATAACCTAACAGACAGGACATATGATGAATTATATAACACATTGACAGATTTCTAAAAACAAGTATTTTGTGTGTGTGTGTGTGTGAGAGAGAGAGAGAGAGAGAGAGAGAGAGAGAGAGAGAGAGAGAGAGAGAGAGAGGGGGAGGGACGAGGGTGCGTGTGTGCACAAGCTAACTTGGATTTGGTCTGAGTTTTAGAGTATACTAGACAACCCAGTAATCCGTTGGGTCACCCTTTGAAGGAGAATTAGTGCAATCTGATGTGACCAGAATGAACCCGGATTTTAACGCATTTGCAAATAAATAAAAAGGTAGACTGCTCTATAATTAGCATTTAATAGTTAACTCCATTGACAAATCGGTCATTATAATAAGATTCGAGTGAATGCGAAAGCAGAAGCCACACTACTATTATTCAGTTGCAAATCACCACCCGGAATTGTTTGCATTCTTTAAGTTAGCGCATTTTAGAGGTACCTTAATTCAATACCCCTGCTACAAGGCGACGTTTAAGCTATTCAGAATTGTCTTGGAGTTAGATTGATGGATTTCTAACTTTATCGTCAACTGGGTATTTTTAGAAGAGATGTTTTAAAATGGTTGAAATAACACGAAGAATTACCCTAGGTTGGCAAGATTTCGGCAGAGCAGAGTCGACCTTCAAGAACATCCCAGTAGTTTTAAAAAGAAGGGTCTGCAACCAATGCCTCCACCCGATAGTCACCTACGAAGCTGAAACATGGGACTTAACCAAGAGATTGACTTTCAAATTAAGAACCATGCAACGTGTATAGGAGAGAATCATGGAGAGATCACAAGACAGCACATTATATTAGAGAACAAACAGGGGGTCAGATATATGATGAAAACCATTAGAAAACTCAAATGGCAATGGGCAGGCCATCTTGCAAGAATGTTAAACAATCGCTGGACATCACGACTCACAACATGGATCCCTCGAGATCATATGTGAAACTGTGGCCAAAATAAGTTGGCATAATGATTTAGACAAGTTCAGAAGGTACCGCGACGCCCAGGATCGAGAGATCTGGCGGATCTTGGGGAAGATCTATGAGTCCAACGGCGACTGATAATGATGACGATGAAATAAATAAAAAAACGGCAATGAATGAGTTAAAAGAGGACAAACAAAAATTACCTTTTTACATCTAATGTAAATTAATTATGGTTTTTGCTCATAGGCTTATCGAAAATCAACAAATGAAGATATTAATTATCCGAGCTATAAATCCAAAAGTTTCTCATTAATTTCCGTCATTTTTTGAGAAACGCTTTCATTTGGCTTTAACATTTTTATTCGTTCAATCAATCTTATGTTTCACTTTGAGTTTCAGTGTGCAGAGAGAGTCTTCAACTTTTTTACGGTTTCGATCATCTCCACATATAATAAAACGCAATGTGCATTTATTTATTTATTTGTCTTCTGTCACGCTTTTTACGTCACCACATTTTATGTTCTGATGACGTAGTTAAAATAGAATTTCATGTTATGTTAAATTTGATAAATAAAAAGCCATAATTATTCAAAGATGAATTGAACGTTAAAGTATTGAACGTAAAATTCTATTTTCACTACGTCATCATAGAATTTTATGTTATGTTAAACTTGATAAATAAAACGCCATACAATTATTCTGTAGTGAATTGAACGTTATTTGTAAATTTTTGTAGGGCAAAACATTTTTTATCTATATGCGTATCAATATATGTATATATATATTTTTGTGTGTGTAAGACTTTTCAATATTTATATACTCTCACACACAAACAAAAAAAATGATGTGACGATCGGCAATTTGCCCATCTCTTTGTATTGGAGTCTCTTCCAATATGTTCTGCATCTTTACTCACTTTTAGTTTAATATTCAGGAAATATATTGAACATAAACCAGAAAATGCTGTGCAACATTAAGTACAATGCAATTGAAAAATTACTAAATATACCGTTATTTTTTGACGGCAAGGGTAAACTAGTCACTGTCAGTAATAATTTTCATCAGTTGCAAGAACTTATTTTAATCTGAGAAACTGTAAACTTCGTACAATTCAGGATGGGAAGAAAGTTTCAACGTTTTAATTTTCATAAACTCTTAAGCAGTAAAAAGCATGTCATAAAAGTATATAAAAAAATAAAGAGTTATTTGCACATGCAGACATTTTTTAGCAAAAGACCGTAAAAAGTTAAATAGAAAAATACTAGAGTAAACCTCTTCAGCTAGAACAATACAACATAACACAACAGGCGCGGACCTAGGGGGTCCGGACCCCCATATTGTTGTTCGGTCGCCGTACCGACTTCAGAATAACAGACGCTGATGACGAATTTCAAATCAAAGAAGCAGACGACAATAACACTAACCCTAACCCTAAAAATACTAACCGTAACTCTAAAAATACTAACCCTGTAGCTGGGACGGCGGCCATTTTGAAACGGGAACGGTAACAATAGCCAAGAAGTTTTATCAATAAAAACCAAACTAATCCCAAGTAAATTAACCTTAAAATTCATTTTATCTATTGTCTAATTAGACAAACGGAGTAAGACATTTTTTTTTTAAATTGGACGTCCCTGCTCAGAATCTAGGATCCGCCCTGCACAATCTTCTCAAACATTATTTCTTCCAACCTTTCTGGACAAAGCTTAAATCAAATTAAATCTCTCCACACAGCTCAGATCAGAAACAGGTAATTTTTAAAACCAATTTTAAATTAGCTTAACTGCAACTTAAACTTATTTTGAACAACTACTACGGTATTGTATCATTGATCACTTGAGTTATGAGAGTCTATTTCTAGTGCCACCTACAACAATCTTTTGTTTTTGAAAAAAAAGTTAAGTGGAGTAATTTTTCTGAAAGTTGACGTTTTCAACGACAAAACACCTTACGAAGCTCCGCCCATCTTAAGTGAAGATCTGCCACTCCGTTAGCGTTAGCCACCGCCCTTCTCCTCCCACCGTGTCCCCTCTTCAATCTACTTTTTTTACCCTTTTATCCCAATGCCAGTCTTTCTTTCCCTTGCTTTCTTTTTCTTTTCTTCTTCTTCAAATCTACCCTTTCTCTTTTTTTTTCTCTATTCAATGCTAAACCCACCTCGTCCTCCAATAGAAATCTTGCTTTGTCTCCTTCCTCCAGGACTTCAGTGGCTTTCTCTCTATTTTGTCTTTCTTTTCCTTTTGCCTTCTATATCCTCTCCCCGTTCTTGTGTCATTCTTTCTTCTCCCTTTTTTACTTCTACTCTCGTCGTTCTCTTGTCATTCTTTTCTACTCCCTTTTTACTTCTACTCCCTTTTTACTTCTGCTCTATCCTCTCCTCGTTCTCTTGTCATTCTTTTCCCCTCCCTTTTTACTTCTACTACTCTATCCTCTCCTCGTTCTCGTATCATTCTTTCTTCTTCCCTTTTAACTTCTACTGATAGAGTCGTTCTCCGTTTTCGCCTCCCTTTTTACTTATACTCTATCCTCTCCTCGTTCTTGTGTCACTCTTTCTTCTTCCCTTTTTTTGTTTACTTCTACTCTATCCACTCCTCGTTCCCTTGTCATTCTTTTCTCCTCCCTTTTTACTTCTACTGTATCCTCTCGTCGATCTCCCCTCCCTTTTTACTTATACTCTATCCTCTCCTCGTTCTCGTATCATTCTTTCTTCCTCCTTAAGGAAGTGACGTCACCGGAGAAGCCGCAGACGCTACTGAATAGACACAGGTACTTTCTCCTCCTGCATTTAAAAGACTTTGTAAGGGATTTTTTCGGACTCACATCCCTAAATTCTGGTGTATTTTCTTTACGGTTGATATGCTTTTCGCAAACAAACAATCTTTTACCTATCTACAATATGTAAATACTTGCTACCCCTTTTTTTCATGTGGATATCGGTGGTGTATAAGTTGGATTGTCTTCTTCGTCGGCGAAAAAAAAAACGTTAGAGCACGTTCTTCGCATCCAGAAATATTTGGGCTTTACAAGAAGAAGAAAAGAAATTAAAAACTAACTGGCACTCTCGGACGATGTTTAAGAAGAAGAAGAAAATATACTAGGGAATAAAATATAAATCAATGGGAATTGTGCGTTTTAAACAACCGAGGAAAAGTGTAAAGTGACAAGAAGAGAAAAGCGCCGGTAGTTTCGATGGAGAGAATAGAAAGAAAAGTTGACGGAAGGAGAAATAATCATTTTCTTTTTTTTTTTTAAAGGTGAGAGAGGAGGAGTTTGAAGGCGGAGATTTTTAGTAAACTGGCGACGGAGGCTGAGAACATAACACATTTGTTATTTGCACGAGGTGATGCTAATAATAAATAAAGTAAATGCAGTAGAAACACTACAGGAGGAAGAAACCCGCATGAAGAAATAAATAAGACTTAAGTGAAACTGAAACAAAAAGGGTTAACTTACTACTTTAAAGAAATACAAGCGCATAGCTAAGTTAAGTTGTTGTTAACTTGTTAATGTTACGTTAGGTTGTTTTGTTGATTATTTGCGTTATGCGTACAAAATACTACAGGCCGCCCCCGTTATAACGCGGGTGTTGGGGTCCAAGAAAGCCAACACCGCGTTATAACCGAGCCGCGATCAATTTAGCTATTTTGGATCTAGATTAATATTTTGGGGTCCACCCTCCACTCGCGACATAACGTGGACCGCGTTATAACGGGAGATGGCCTGTATTGGTATTATTGCTCTGCGCTAAGAAGC
Organism: Architeuthis dux; assembly: GCA_006491835.1. Classification (NCBI taxonomy): domain Eukaryota; kingdom Metazoa; phylum Mollusca; class Cephalopoda; order Oegopsida; family Architeuthidae; genus Architeuthis; species Architeuthis dux. Next base: position 3,569,420 of record VCCN01004508.1, on the reverse strand, counting down.
GGCTACATCAGTGAGCATTAGCAGGAGATTATCGGACAATAAAATGTAAAGTTATTTCATAAAGGTTGTAAGCTGTAAAGGAAACTGAAAATAATCGTTAAATAAAATCGGTCATTTAAGGTAGACAAAAAAATTGAACGGGAACATCGAAATCAACAATGATGACATGACAATAGGAAGAGACACTAAGGCAGAAACGGCAAGTAGAAGAACAACACGAGGAGAAGAAAATGGTAAAAAAAAAAGTAGTGACAATAAACAGATAGCTAGGAATTTAAATCGAAGATGTAAAAACGGTGGTGTAGTGGTAAAAAAAGAAATGAGGGAACGCAAGGCTGCTTGCTCTCGGGGCCGGGGTGGCTTTAACCCCCCCCCCCAAAAAAAAAAATTATTTTTGAAATTTAACCAATTTCAGAGAAGTTTTTAGGCCATATGGGATGAGTATTTTGGTCATAACTGGCTATTTTAGTAGTATAGAAAGGGAACGCCGTTCCTATATGTTCCCACAGCACTAGAAAGAAACAAAGTTTGTAGATAAGGCAATTATTTTATTATTATTTTTTTTATTAGAAGCATTATAAATCATTATTATTAATTTTGTATTACTATTTGCATTCATCTTACATTTTTACGGTAATTGTTTGTTTTGTTATCGCAACTTTACTCAGACCGTCAATCTACGACCGTGGAGAAAACAACGCATATCAGAAAGTTTGTAGTTGTTGTTGTTGTATGTCATTATTTCGGCGGATGAGGAGAGGAGAGCTGTTACCACTTGTCGCAAAAGGGATTGTGACGCGGAGAGTAAGGAGAGAGAGAGAAAGTGGGTTTGTTAGTGAACACGGTGAAAGATGTTGTAGAGGCTGGAGAAAGGGTGAGAGAGTCGCATGCACAGAGAGGGGGAGGAAGGAATTGCGGTGGTAATGATGGTGATAATAATAGTGAGAAGAAGAAAAAGAAATATAAGAAGAAGAATCAAGTGAAGGAAGAAGCACAAAGTGAGGAGGGCTAAGCAGACGGACGTCGTCGGACAAGGATGCGGAGAAGGTTACGTTTGTTGTACGGTGTCGGTGCCGTCTGGATTTTTGGTGTTGCTGTTTACTTATTTCGGGAAATAACTAGCCAGGTAAGAAACCTAATAATAATAATAGTAATAATAACTGGAAGAAAAAATAACACACCTCAACTGAATATTAGAAACTCTGCAGCCGCCGGATGTAACGTGAACGACGGATGATTTTAGTTTTAGTTTTTTGTTTTACTTTCATTCTTGGAATCTCTTGTGTTTTTAGTATTTGTACTTAGGAAAGTAAAACCAAATAAGTAGTACTTGATTGTTATTGTTCAGGGTTCGAATCTTATCTTAATCTTAGCAAACTTAACATGCTCTTTATTTCGTTGTGTAAAGTAACTAAGGAAACTTGAAAAAATCTATTTACATCATCTCCGAGTTCGTGTTTCTCTTCTACACTTAATTTCCGTATATTTGTTCGAGAAATAAACTGATTCTTTTATCTTTGGTTTTCTCTCTTAACAACTTGTTTTCTACTACTATTTCAATAGTTCTCTTTCTAGCAACAACAAAAAAAGAAGAAGAGTTGTAGTTGTGGAAACCTGCTGTTCATGTTTTGTGCCAAGTTTTGTTGTTGATGAAATTACACGTTTCGACCATTCTGTGGTTAAACGTAGAAATTATTTGTGTGGGGGATGATAATAGAAGGAAAAGCTGTTGAGTTTTGAGTAAATATTGCAGTAAAGCATTTGCTGCTAGTGTGATGAGATACTACTTGTACAAGAATGTGCTAATTGTTTGCCTAGGCATTTCCCGTTACTCGTTAAGCACTGACTGCAGTAAAGTATTCAGACAACTCATCTCTATAACTTATACTAGGGTTGGGTTGGATGCACAGTGAGCGCAACAGAAAATACCTTTTTTAAGGAAACAATATTGCAACTAATAATACTCGAGAACCTATAATTAATACTCCATTATTACTCGTATCAATCGAACCTGAAATCGTCTTTTAGCTGGTCTTCAAGTTGCAACTGCACCGGAATTTTTATTTTTTGTCATTTTTTTTTCACGTACACTTTAAGCGGCTGAGTGTAAATAATAAATACCCCATATACTACTTCAACTTTATAAACAAACAAAAACATTCTAGATCGATGTTTTTGTTTTTCATTTTTATAAAATATATAGCTTTAAAAAAAATAATTGTTAACTAAGTAGCTGAAACTCATCTTTGATCAACATTTTCTGTCTTCTGCTTTTTTCACGGGTGCAAACACTTGTTAATTTTAACTAGTCAAAACCTAAAAAAAAGAATAGGCTAAATAATTCTCTTCCAGTTTTAGTGCAATGGGGAGGCGCTGCCCCGGGTTGGAATATCCTGGACTTAGCTCGCTTCATTTATGCCGTTATAGTGTATGTTAGTGTTGGCGCTAAATTTCCTTGGTCATTGTTACATGCTTTCGACATATTATTTCAAACTTTTAATAACTCTAGTCTGAGTATCATAAAAGGTCTAAGAAAGTCGCACCGTGTTTACTGTTTATTTTCTTCTTTGTCTTCACATAGAAGAAGAACAGGCCATGTGTATTACAGTTACTGGCTACGTTGTCGTTAATCGTTCTGTTGAGAAGAAGAAGAGAGGGGTTAATACCGGTATCTGAGCGATTTCAACATTTTCTTTCCTCTCTCTGGTATGATTATACACCCCCTCAGCGGAAGAAGCCCATGCCCGTGAAGCCTGAAACTAACAACACACTGAGCTGTGAAGGAAACATTATTTTTCGTCTGTAAATAAAACTTGACAATTTTAACAAAAGATTACCTTGTATGGAAAAGGACTAGGCTTACCCCTTCTGTATGAAGAGTCTCACCTAATAAATAAATGGCATTTACAGTTTTATTGTGAATCTTAGCGTCAATTATATTTCTGCCTTGACTCATTGCTAAACACGTGGTCGTACGCTTCTACGTATAAACAAGTGAATGAATGAATCAAATTTCTACTCTCCACTTAGCGGTTTGGCTCAATGGTAACAATCAAAAGAGAAGGGTTTCACAGTGAAGCTTAACGGAAACCAACTTTATTTTGATTTTAATGTTCAATCAAAGAAAAAAGCCTGATACAATTTTGCGGGCGCGTCTTTTTTTTAAGGTCATTAATCTCTCGCGCTCTAATCAACTTCAAATTGATGTTATGTTTGTAATAGTCGCAAACTTTATTCAGCTGTCTAACATTTGTTTTAAACCATGGGTATCTGCGGGGGTGGGGGTCAGTGTTGCCAACTCAAAAAAGTTTTTCGCGCAAGTTTGACTGACAAAAAGCGCTAAATGCTTTTTAAAATGGCCAAAACGTTTTAGGGGCAAACGCGCTAATTTAGCGCTTGTTGCACTGCCAAGACATGAAACGCGCTGAATCTAGCGCGAAGCGCGCTAAATCGGCAACACTGGTGGTTGTGGGGGTACAGACTGGGCATTTGTCCCCCCCCCCCTGGACCAGGCATTCTCACCGACGTAGTAGTGGAACCAGGCCGGAAATCAAGGGGTCACTATGAACAGTGACAGGACGAGTCACAGCTTAAGTACTCCCCAGTCCCTTACCTGACAACTGGCATCCGAATCATTTTGCAGCCCCTCCTGGAATATATCCATACCCACCTTCGCGAAAAGTGGCAGCGGACGCCCATGTTTTTAACTACTAAAACTATTAATGCAGTTAAGCTCTTTTAGTAGTACCATATATCGTGTTAACATTCGTAAAACAAGCGAAAAATGTTTCTGCTCGTTTTACCGATTGTTTTGTTAGTTACTAAATTAAAATGTTGTCTTTGTTCCCATGTTATCTTATGGTATTGATTAGTACCAACAGTTTTGGTTGAGTTACCAAGGGAATTCAATGCATGCTTTTATTTTACTTTTTCCGCAACTATCTGGCTGTGTGGTGGAGGCAAGAAAAGGTTTTTCTGTTTCCTCTTTGATGAAAGGTTTGTTACTGATTTCAGTAATATTCTCTTTAAATTGGCTAAAAAATGGTTCAAAATATCGAAAAGGGGAGTTATTTACTTTCTTCTTTTCATGCAGCCAACAAAATCGTATGTGTAAGTTCGAAAAGTTGAATTCAGTGTTGACGATTTAGCGCGTTTCTTGTTTTGGCAGTGCAAACAAGCGCTAAATTAGAGCGTTTGCGCTTAAACATTTTGGCCAATTTCCGACTATTTTTAACCATTTTTAGTGTCTTTTTGGTCATCTTTGGCTATTTAAAAAATCTTTTAGCGCTTTTTGGCAGTCAAACTAACGCGAAAATATTTTTTGAGTTGGCAACACTGGTTGAACTAGCTCTATAGAAGCGACGTCAGTTCTCTCGACATTGGATGAGGGGGATCTCATTCTTTGTCAGCATTCCTTATTATTTTGCAATAAAAAAAGATCTGGAGAATGTTGTAATGGCATCTAACTACGGACAGAGAGAAGATGAAGATACTATTTTTATCAACTCTACTCATACGCAATTTCGGTTGTGGTGATTGTTTTTGGATTCATTTGATTTTATTTGATTTGTCAATTTTAAAAACAAACAAAATGAATACAAATAACCCATAGGCAAGAGGGCGTCCGCTGACAGTTTTCTAGGGGGGCAAAAGGGTATATTCGGAATATATCTTAGTAGCAACCCTCCTACCCTGTTACCAGTGAATAATACACAGTTTGTTTTATAATTGATCATTAAGTTGGGGTTAAACAATTGTACTGCACCATTATCCTTTATTGACTGTAAGGTTCCAACTTCAAACCCCCTCACCCTAGGTGAGAAGGCCTGCTTCAGGGGGTGTCAAATGCCCTGTTTGCCCCCCCCCACACACACACCAAAAAAACAAATGACAGCTAACTTTAAAATACTTCAAGAGTTAGTTCAGACAAGATAGGGGATTATTTGAGCATTGTAAACTAAGCTAACTGTCCTAAAAATCATATTTGCATATTTTCCGTTTTGCATGATATGTGCCGCTATGAAACTCCTAGTCCTAGCTCTTAACATCCGAGATTTGGACAGTTTGACTTGTTTATATGAATACGACTCGTGGGCGCAGGGGTTTCAGCTACATATAGCACCTAGACCCTGGAATGATGGAATCAATTACACTTTTAGACATTCTCAACATTCAAACATTAGCAAGTTTTGAATTTAAAAAAAACAAACTTTATTGTTTCGAGGCTTTCAAACTTATATGAACTCGGTTAATAAATACATTTCATAACTGCGCCTGTCCTAGTGTCCTGTGTTAAATAACTTTATTGATAAGTTGCATTTTCTTTAAATATTGACCGTGCGTTGATACTAACTCTTCCTTCCTTCACTAACAGGTATTACTGCAATGCTTACACAGATTTACAAGCGTCTTTGTCCAGTGGAGACTTGAGTCTTGAGGTTCCCAAGAAAAGGCGCTTTCGGCTTTATGTTATTTTTGTTACTGTTTAGTGTTTACTGCTTATATATTTCGGTTAGTTTTCAACGATCCCGATAGAAAACTAAGTGCGTATGATACCGAAAACTATTAGTGAATAAGTGCTTATAGTTTAAAATATCAGTTCTCCGCGATAAAAATAATTTGTTTTCGATCAATTAAATTTCTCAAGTTGTCCGCATCATTTATTCCAAGAGCGCCGGTTTCTCTGGTTCATTGGGTAAACTGTTGATTTTTGAAGTGAGCATGTCCAAAACAGTTTACTACACCTTGCAAAGCAAAGCAATCCTCTTTCGCTCAAACTTACCAAAGTTGGCATTTATTTCATTTTAAACAGCTTTAGAATCTCCGGCAAAAAGTTGGTTTAACTCTTTAAAAAAATCATATTTCGTTTCCGATTTATTGCATTTTCCCCTTAACATCCGCGATTTGGACAGTTTGACTTTTACTTGTTTTTATGACTACTACTCATGGGCGCAAGGGGGGGGGGGTTCATCTACATGTAGCACCCAGGTTATTTCCCGCCAAATCTTCTAGGTATCACTAAGTTTTTTTTTTAGAGCAACGTTATCGTGATTTCTTTTTAGCTGTTTTATGAACCTAATTCCCCCGACATCCCAGACGGCTATTTTTTTTCTTAATCAAATTAAGCATCAAATAGTCATTCTAGGGTTTTGTTTTTGTTGTCCTGCCACATTTTTACTAGTTCTGTACGTAACGTAGGATTATATTTATCCTTTTTTCCATTTTACGTTACCGAAAAATATTGTCAAGTTTTTAAAAAACTCATTTCTATGAAATATTATAATTTTAAAATATACCTAAAATCCACACTTGCAGACGAGACATGGGCGTCCGCTGCCACATTTCCAGGGGGGGGGGGCAAAAAGTATACCCGGATGTCGGTTGTCAGGTAAGGGATTAGGGTGTTCTTAAGCTGTGACTCGTCCTAAGCTGTCACTGTTCATAGTGTAAAGTGACCCCTTGATCCCCGGCCTCTATAAAGTACCAACTTTTAAACCCGCTCGCCCTCGGTGAGAAGGCCTGATCCTAGGTGGAGGCAAAATGCTTCGTCCCCACCCCACTCGCCGGACGCCCATGCTTGTAGAGTATTTTATAAGCAAAGCTTTTATTTTTTTTTTTTAAAGTCCCTGTCGCAGACACGTTCAATGACAATTTTGACACGAACCGTCTGACCTACACCAATTAGTTTCCCCCACTAAAGCTGTCAGTTTTTCCATTCATAACCTTCTTTAAATAAGACGAATAATATTTTCCAAGTGAAATGTAAAAGCAAAACAGAGAATTGTCATGTTAGCATTGTTATTTCTAGTAGAACAGGAAGACTTTGTTTCTCTTTTGACGTCGTGGTGCGTAGCGTGCTGCGTGTGTGTCTCTTAAGGCACACGACGACGATGCTAAACTTGTCTGTCTAGTAAAAATACCTTTTCATTCTCTCTCGTTATTGCTAATTTCTCCTGACAGTAATATCGCAAATTTCTTTATTGTTTTTTGTCACACCACACCCAGGTGTTTGATTTTTGTTTTTTTTTTTACTTCTTCTGATTATTAGACCCCCACCCCCACAAAAAATCAGACCTGATTGCTTTCCCCTCTCGACTTGTTTTGCAGTCTTCCTAGTCTGTAGCTGTTGTACTACTACACATTTTGACTATCAGATGTTTTTCTCTTCTTTCTTCTGCTTCATAGTTTCTCTTCTGTAAGTGTGCACGCGTCTCTTTCCCCGTCTTTCATATTAGAAACCGTCAACCAAAACTGTCAACAGCAACATAGGTTTCTTCAGTTGTTAAGTTTATCTGGCTGGCTATGTATCGCGTGTACAGGCTGCACCAATGGAACTAGAGGGATGAACATTTAAAAATTACATGTCTAGAAAAAACGTTTTCTTTTTTGTTTATTGAAAATTCCCCCCTAAATAGGCTTTTAGTAGTGGGGGTCAATTTGCAATGTAAGTTTATGCTAAATTGGTACCTTAGTTTGTGTCCGGCAGCATTCACGCTTGTTTTTTTTTTTTTGTTTTTTTGAAAATTCAGACTGTTTCAGTGATCACAGCCCCGGTGTCCAACAACATTTCGTTAATCACCCCTTTTTCCATTTTTTTTAATTGATCACCCCCAACACGGCATGCTGCCAAAAGACGTTGGTCGCGTGGCGGTTTCTATTGAGTGATTAACCAGACCTGTACTCAGTAATATTTAAAACATCTCTTCCCTTTCTTTCTTGCAGTGATCACCGTTTTGCTTTTTATCTCTTTATGTTTGTCTTCTTCTCTCTGTGTCTCATTTTTAAACGGTATCCATCTCGGCTCGGCAAGATCTATATTTCATTTGTGTTGTTACTGCTTTCCTAGAATAGGCTTCTTTTCTAAATTTGTCCATAGCTTCCACCCTACTGTTATCATCTGTTGTCTTTCCCATGTGCAATGTGCTTTTAGTTGTTTTCGGCACAACTTAGCGACAGTGGTCCCGATTGGAATTCCACTGAATGATGGAGTGGTGAAATAGAAAGGCCGAGTGGGTGACTGGTAGATTCTGAGAAATAAATGGGGATTTTTATTTATTTATTTAAACAGGGGATGAAAATTAACACCTAAATTTAAACACCTTTCTCTAAATATACAATTCTTTCAAAAGGAAGAAAAATCATTTTATTGCTTGACAATATTATTTTATTTCATAACTTGACAATTTCTACACTGAAACATTAGCTCCTTTGTGATAGTACATTTAAGAAATCCCCTTTTCAAATAGATTTTCTTAATTATTGTAATTAAATAATAGTAAGAGGCTAAGAGCATACAACATAACAAAACCAGGTATTAATACGCAGAAAAAAAAAAAGAAAAACTACAGTAAAACCCTCTTACACCACAAGTAAAAAAAAAACAATACACAGTTTCTGAATTGCAGGACCATCATTTTTTCTCTCGACGCATATGACAGTTTAAGGATTTTTTATTTATGTAAAAGACGTTGTATGATTGAGACATTTTAAAACTGCATTATTGATATTTCAACTTGTACATGATGTATGGGATTTTACAAGTAATTATTTGGGAGAACTCTGCATGTTTAATCATCTGAGCAGTTGAAGTAGTCTTAGATTTCTCTGCATTCAGTCCTCTTTGCAAGCATTTGTGATATATTTGCAAAAATGTCAAACCTGGATTATACGAGGCTATAGGCTTTGTGTCATCATTGTCAGTCAGTTGATTTATCTAGGTACAGATTAATCAACCGACACAAGATCTATGGCCTCATGTAATAATGTAGAAACACCTGTTAAAAACAAGTTTATATCTTTATTTTGAATTTGAAGAAAAAATAAATCATGCAGAAAATATTTTAAATAATAGAAAATGTTGTTGGGAGCATTTAAATAAAAATGTACATATGCAAACTAAGTTTCCAAAATATGAATATTTATAAATGTAATCACATGACAAATGTGGGTGCCATAAAAGCAAGCCTCAGACTCTTTTGCAAGCCGAGACCAAAAGATGTAAGACGGACATAATGTCCCCTCTGGTTGTCAGGCCTTGTGGCTTAGAGCATCCATTTATAAAGTAACTATCGGACGTAAAGCCAACGACAGCAAGTCTAAGCCTCGACACAAGAGAAAAGAATGAGATGAATTTCCTCATTGAAGAAAGTCAACCTAAACCTAACAAAAAGCATGCAGATAAAAATATATTAATTAAATTTCAAATCCTTAAGGTAAGAAATGGTCATAAATCTTTCTTGTGCACACGTCGTCTTCTCCTGAACCGTTACGACTTTCGAACACCAGAAAACTAACAAGATTCAGATAAAGAGACTATAACTCTTCTCCTCACCATCAAAAGAACTATTTAGAACTTTTTCCGTCATGACAACTTCATCATTCCTGGAACTTTCCATATATATATGTTTTTCAGACAATAGACTGTTGACTTACTAAAATCTCTTTTACTATTTTATTGTTACAAAACAATATATATATATTGTTACATACAATATCAGTGTTTCTGGCTTATTCATTTTGTCTTTCTCCAGATTATTCTACAAAGATGAGATTCTTAGTCCCTCGCTCTACCATTTAAGCAAATATTACCCAACAAACAGTGAAATCTACTAAGACAAATATAAGATCATTAAGATTAAGGCATACGACCAGTGGCGTAGCTAGGGTTGGTGTCAGCCCCAGCCCCCCGAACTTGTTCTCTTCCCGGGTTATCTAGAATGTTGGTGTTTCTTTTTTTTTTACTACAGAAGATACGCATACAATCTTTTTTTTTAATCTACGCTCTTTTTCCTTTAAAAACAAAATAGATACATCAAAAGATACACGGACATATTCACCCATAATTTCAAAACTATTTTATGTTGCTTTTCACTGCACTACGTAAATTGTCTCACTAATACTAAATATGTTAATAGAAAAGTTTCCTCGTTAGTACAGAGTATAGTATTGAAAGTTATAATCTTATACAGACAAAAGATACAAAGACAGTACTTTTTTGGTACCTGTCTAATGAGAATTAAAACAGAACACGTGATAAAATCTGTATTTCCAATATTTTATAAAACAGTAATGTCTTTAGAAATGACATAGACTTTGGACTGTGTACTCGAAATTTTCTCGTAAAATGCTGAATACCTAGCTTCACGTTCCCGGCCGTAACTCTTCATGCCCAACAGATACAACGTGACAAGATACATTGTTAGAAGGCTGGGGAAATTCTCTTTCTAACGATATAGATTTATCGTAAAATGCTGAATACTTCACGCTTTGGGCTGTAACTTTTTAGGCACAATAGATACAAATTGCCAAAATACACTGGAAAGCTGAGGAAATCCCTTTTCTAACTAATATATATATATATATATCCTTCATTGGCCTATATGCTGAAATACCTATAAATTAATTACTTTCATGGTAAAATTCCTCATGTCTGAAAACCATGATTTAACCTTTTAAAGTACTCAGATATGTCAATTGGTAGACGAGATATGAAATTCCGTTTTTTGGTGTGTGCAGGCGGCCATTTTGCTTTATGCAAATGAGGTAGTTCATCCCAACTTTTTTCCTGGGAACATCTTTTTTTCTGAAAGAGGACATCCCAAGGAACATTTTGGTATCCTATTCATGGCTCCTGGGGGGCGATGGTGGTAGGTTTTGCTGTCCCCCGGACTACACCTTTTACATATGTGCTTATTATTGTTTTTTTTCTTCTCTGTTATTCTACATAAAATCCTGCTACGTTTCGTACCAAATTTGTTAATGGTGTATTTACTTCCAGGTTTGATCATTTTTTGATGAAATTCGACTGGACATGTATGAAATCTTTTTAGGCAGTCATTTGGGTGTCACCCCTCTGATGGTGTCACCTGGGGCGGACCGCCCCCCCCTCCCGTCGGTACGCTAGTGCATACGACCATAACCAAGTGAATTACGCAATGATAAAGGGAAAATATAGTAGGTCGAGCAATGTGTTTGACAGTGTCCAAACGTATTTTTCGCAGCTCGTTACATAAAAACAAGAAATTAAATCAATCACTGTAATCAATCACTTTAAAAAAGAAAAACCCTTCCTTCTTACCACAAGATTAATTCAGTCAAAAAATTATATTGCTGACATGATATAATCCATGTATTATTAATCACTGCTACCCGCAACAGACCGGTTTGAACACAGTTTAGTTTATTCATGTGTTCTGACATTTATATGTATCTGGACTTTGCCCAGCCATAACTGTTCACAGTAGAAACTTGAAATTTTGCATGCACACTCCCTTCAATGAGTAGTGAAAATGTTTTGTTTTTTGAAAATCCCCACCCTAAATAGGTTTTTAGTGGGGATTCAATTTTCAAAGTAAGTTTATCCTAAACTGATCCCTTAGTTTGTGTCCTACCACATTCACTCTTGTTTGTTTTTGTTTTTTAAATCCTGAATTTATGGTTCAAACCATACTGGTAGCATTTTCATCAGGGTAACTTAATTTTACTACCACTGCTTAATTTACAAGGTAAAAAGAAGTGTATATGGGTGGTGGTGATTCATAATTTCCTTTGTTTGCCACCTATTTTTCCTGTGGGGATTTATCACCATCTCACGAATTCTGACTTTATCTATATGCAGTAAAACCAGAGGACAGCCATAAACTACAAATTCAGACCTCCACTGGTGTTAGAAAATATTTCTTCTTGGCAAGAGTGGCAAACATATGAAATAGACTTAGTGAAAAGATGTTCACATCTAAGAATATCAATATTTTACAAAATAATCTTAATTCTGATATCGGCCATACCAGATTAAACTACCAATTTTCTTATTAGTTTAATCCCACCCCAACTAAAATGAAAAAAGCCTATTTCAAGTACATTATTGTTATGTCCTCTTTAAAGCTGTGCATTTTGTGTTATGCATGAAGAAAACTAAAACTAACATCCCAAGTAAAATTATGAATCACCATCACCCATATATGCTGTGTTGAGGGTGATCAATTAATAAGTTAGTTCTCTCGCCTTTTGAGCTGTGATCACTAAAAAAGGTCTGAATTTTTCAAAAAACAAGTGGGCACAAACTAGTGATCAATTTAGCATAAACTTATATTGCATATAGAACCTCCCTCAAAAAACATTTTACCTACTCATTGAGGGGAGTGTGTGTGTGTTTCAAGTTTCTACTCTGAACTGTTAGGGCTGGGCAAAATCCGAATTAGATACATAGATACATATAAATGTCAGAACACATGAATAACCTAAACCCAGCAATAAACCAGTGTCGTGAGTAGCGGTGATTAATAAAAGTAGATTTTAGATCAAAGCAGCCTAGATTTGCCTAGCCAGTACTGCACTGATTTTAAGAACAAAGAGACATTCAAAATTCTCCATTTGGATTTAAAAGTCCTGACTTATTGTCTCAATGGATTTTGCTACTTTTGAGTATTGACTATCAATATCTTGGGTGTTGACAACTAAGATTATCCATTATCCCATACCTTTGCTCTTCTCTCACCCTTTGCTTGTATCTCTCCCTTATCCCTTCCAATCTCCATTGCCTGTACATGTTTTTATCTAAATGTTGTTGTACAAACATGGATTAGTTTCATAAGGAAAAATCTTCCTACCTGCTCAGTAAACTACCTAACTTTCTTTTCTCTCCTCTCCCTTCCTACCCTCTTATTAAACTATGTAACTTTCCTTTCTCTCTCTTCCTACCCTTGTATTAAACTACCTAATTTTCTTTTCTGCCCTCTTACTTCCTACCCTCTTATTAAAACTACCTAACCTCTCTCTTATGTTACTACTGAGAACACAACAATACAATGCAGGTAGGAACGAGCAGAATAATATTATAGATAGTTGAAAAGAGAAAAAAACCTGTTTTGAATTATTGTTTTTCCAGTATGCATGAAATCAGATCAAATACCTGGGGGAAAAAATTAAATTCTGGATATTAATGACATTTGTTTTAATTCATGATGAAAGAAACTTCCCAGCGAAAAATTTCAATGAAATCCTCTTCATTTTTTAGCCTTTCTAAGATTCTTATTTTCTGTTTTCTTTCTCTTCCATTTTTTGTACTTCTTTCTTCCATTTTTGTACTTCTTTCTTCCATTTTTATACTTCTTTCTTCCATTTTTGTACTTCTTTCTTCCATTTTTGTACTTCTTTCTTCCATTTTTGTACTTCTTTCTTCCATTTCTATTTCTACTTTTCATTTCTTTTCCATTCTTCCATTTACTCCATACTTTCCTTATTGATTCTTTTTTTTCTCACTTTTTTATCTAAAAATATAAAAAAGAACTTCTAAAGTTTTTCTCTTTATTCAAAGACAAGTAGCTGAAGCCCAAAATGAAAGATTGAATTGAATATTTGATATGAAAGAATACAGATAAAAGTTGAAATGTTATAAAAAAAACCAAGACTAAAATGGTTCTCACTGAAAAAAGTTATTTCATGTGAATAAACCTTTTAGGTTTCATTTGAAATGAACAAACCACTTATGACACATTTTATATATACATTTAGTTTAAGTTTTGAAGAGAGAGCAAGTGTATGTATGTATATAATGAGGGAGATTATGTATTGTAGTGTGTTGCTTACTGAATTAACCTCAAGAATCATTGAGTGCCCAAAAAATGAGGTCTTCAGCCAGACAAAAATTAAACTTAGTAAATATAAATGAAAAGAAGCTCTTAATAATATCTAATGTATTAATGGAACCGGATTGGAGAGAGAGAATTGCACAAAATCACTTTTAGACTTTTCATGTCTTATAGGAGTGACATAGCCAGGCATCTTGAAGATGCCTAGCTGTTGAACTGTTGGTAAAGAGTATTCAAGAAAAGCAACCAGGATAAGAACCGTTTTGTTGGTTCTACCTGTTAATGTCATTATTCATTAGACCACTTGATACAATCTTCCATCTTTTATTCTGTATATCACTGTATAAATGTATTCTTATCATATCTTGTGTTAAATTCCTGGTATGAGATACTTTGATAAGATAGAATTAAGGAACAGTGAAAAAAAACATTGTTTTTATCGATTAATTATTGTAAAATCAAATTTCTTAATCATTTAACATTCTTTTTCATTAGAATGTGGAGAACAAGTTTCAAGATCAATCTTTATTATTATTATTATTGGATAACACATTATTTTAATTAAATTTGTCTAGTTTTTACTTTCATCTTAACTGAAACTGAAATTAAGATGAAGGTAAAAACTAGTCAAATTTAATTAAAACAAAGTTTCAAGATCTTAAATGGTCCATTTTAAAACGGGAATTAACCTGGAGTTATAAAAATGTATTAATAAATGTTAAAATTTAATGAAAAATGACCAATAGCTTTTGGATTTTGGATATACATAAGCTTTAATATATTTTGTATATATACTGATGAGCCAAAACATGATGACTAGCGACATATGGCAAGAATGACAACTATTGTTTCATAACTAGTGATGCACCGGAATATCAATCTGGTTGGATATCCAGTGCCGGAATCACAAAAACTTATTACTGTCACCATGTGAATCCGTTGCCGAATATTCGACTGGATTGCTATTCCGGTACCTCACTACTCTTAACAACTGCACATGCCAAGGTCAGAGGTATATAAGCAGGTAAGTCGGCCTTGAGTACTTCATTTGTATGTGTTAAATGCTGCAGTTATGGGCAAGAAGAAGGATTTGAATGACTTTGATAAAGGCCAAATTGTTATAGCCAGAAGATTAGGTTAGAGCATTTCTCAAACGACACAGCATGTGGGAGTGCTCACATTCAGTTGTGATGAGTACCTATCAGCAGTGGTCCGAGGAGGGAAAAATCATCAATCGTCAATAAGGCATTGGGCGGCCAAGGTTTATCGAAGCGAAAGTGAATGGAGGCTTTCCAACCATATGCGAGCCAACAGAAAGACTACCATGGCACAAACTGCAGATAGCGTTAATCAAGCTGAAGAAGGGAATGCATCACAACACACAGTACATCAATTATTGTTACATATGGGAATGTGTAGCCACAGTCCAGTCAGTGTACTTATGCTAACCAATGTGCATGCAAAAAGTGTCTTCAATGGGAAGGCTAGCATCAGAACTGGAACTTATATCAATGGAAGAAGGTCACCTGGTCTGATGAGTCTCGCTTTCTCCTGAATAAGGTGGACAGTAGGGTACATGTGCATTGTTATTCTGGAGTAGCAATGGCACCAAGGTGCACTTTAGGAAAACAACAAGACGGTGTGATAGTTTGGGCAACATTATGCTGGGAAACCCTGGGTCCTCTCATTTATGTGGAAAGTATTTTGTCAACATCATTGAAAACCAGTTACACCCCTTCATGACAACAGTCTTTTATGATGGCAGTGGCATCTTTCAGCAGGGCAATGCATCTTGTCACACTGCACGAGTTGTACAGGACTGGTTTCAGTAAGACAAAGAAGATTTCACTGTGTTGCCCTCACCTCCAGACTCCCCAGATCTTAATCCCATTAAGCACTTATGAGATGTTTTTGACCAACAAGTTCACTCAGCAGAAGTTCCACCATGTAACTTGCTGCAGTTAAAGAATCTGCTATTAACATCCTTGCACCAGATCCCAGAGGAAACATTTAGAGGTATTGCAGATTCCATGCCTGATCGTGTAAGAGCTGTTTTGCCAGCACATGGAGGACCAATACCTTATTAGGCAGGTAGTCATAATCTTTTGGCTAATATATACTCTGATAATAAAAAATTGTTGCATTTACAATAAAAGTGCTCAATATTTTTGAAATAGAGCTAGTATAATGTAATTTAATATAAATTTTAACAAACAAATATATTTTGTAAAGGTAAAGAATTAATCAATGTAGCATTTATTAGTATTGTTAACCACCAGTACATACATTCTAGAAACAATCCAAACAACAATAATACAAGAAATGTTTAAAAATATCAAATTCAGAATGTTGTAAAAAATAACGTACACAAATAGGATATAAATAGAATCAAGTATATTTTTAAGATCACTCACTTGATAATCACATAAGTGTGAAACAAATTTGTCGTGAGTAATCCATCAGTACATTATAGATGTACGAATAAATTTAAGACAAACCAGGAGTGTATGTATGAAAGAGATCATTATTGTTTTTTTTATTCCTTCATTAATTCTTTTGTGTAATGTGGACTGCAGTTTCGAACATGTTTCATTATCAACGCATATTTGGAAAGTGAGAGAGACCAAAATTAAAGATTCTAGCATCCTGTAACTATGTTAAATACAAATGTTCAGGATCTATTAAGTACATGTGTTCCTTGATTGGCTGGTTAAATATATGAGTGGCCATGGGTATAATAATGCGGGCGGTTAGTAAGGGTGTGGGGATAGTGTGATCTATGTCTTGTCTGAAGGGTGGCAAAAAGTTATCAGTTTGGTTGCTGACTTCTGCTGTTAGGAGATAAATGTCAAGAGAGAGTGTGTGTAAGTATGATAGCTTGTGCGTATTAGGAATTGTGAGTTATGTATGTGGGTGTGTTCTGTGTGTGTACAGGTGGTAGGGTGGATATAGAGAGTGAGTGGGTAAGTTATCTTGAGGACTGTCTGATCCTAGGTGGCCGTTTATCAGTATGGCTCATGACCCCTGCTGTTAGGAGATTAATGTCAAGAGTGAGTATGTGTGTGTGTGTGTGTGTGTATATTAGGAAGCACGTAATGTACATAAGTATTAGTGTGTTCTGTGTATGTGTAAGAATACGTAGGATGAATAGAGAGAGGGTTTTTGGTTAGTGTGAGTGTGTAAAGATGTAGTGTGTGTATGGACCTCAAACAACCTAAATGGTATAATATACATATACAAAATAAAATTACAAATAAACATAACCATAAAAACAAAAAATACAAATCAATGTGAAGGGATCAACACAGATTAAACAGGTTTATTAGATAAATTTCAGCTGAATTCTACAAAATAAACTATATATAACAAAGTTTGTGTGTGTGTAGGTAAGACATAGTTAATTATGAGCTCTGTACAGTGTTTATCATAAACCACATTTTTATGCAGGTAATGGAATATCCATTGTGTTCATTATTCTTGCATTGT
>VCCN01004508.1:3525754-3545305 GCA_006491835.1 Architeuthis dux | reverse complement strand
TGGGTAGTGGTGATTAATAATAATGATTCTCAATTATGCAATATTCAAACAGATACACATACATCTATTTATGTTTGTCTGCATGCAGATACATCCACGCACACATCTTTGGTGATATATGCATATATGTATGGTAATAATGAGCAGAAATCCCTCTCTGCTAGAAGCAGTCTTTTTGTTTATCAATATTATTTAGAATTTTTGCTCAAATTTGTTTGAGCTGCATTACGCAAATAACACGTTTTTATATAAAATAATGTGAAAAATTAAAAGGTTTATAAAAAAATTAGAACAGCATTAGTCTTAGTGATGTGTGTTGTTGTTTGGAGTGTTTTTGTGCTCATCTTGCCTGTCTCTCCATATCACAAACCTAATTTTCCTTCAGCTATTGCAAGGCTGAGCACAGCAGGCATTATTATCAAACCCTTTGGAGATAGCATGAAAATCTTTGATGGAAATATGACACACACATGCACAACCATACAATGTACATCTTTAGAGATATGCATATACTCTTTGACATGTAATCATTTACGCTGCAAGAGATATACCATCTTAGACATTCAAAGGTATCTCACTACACATTTGCATTTTCCCATCACTTTAAGAAACAACTGAACTTCTTTGATTATAGCTAACTACAATTGAAGAAATCTCTGCACCGCAATTACTCTACAACTGGCCATTGTACAAAGTTGACATTTGCCAGATATATTAATCAGCACGCAAGGCAGTTTGAAGTTTTTGGGATCAGCGGTTCTTGAGAAATCTAATAAAAATTTCTTCAGAGTTTATATAAATTATCTCCCTTGACTTCTGCTCTTTAGAATTATCTAAATTTAGATATAAAATATCTGAATTGGCAACACTGAAGAGAAGTAACTGAAATACTTTGAAGCTGTTGTTTTGTACATGGATGGGAAATTATTTTACATGATAATTATGACAGGCTGCTCAACACACCATAAAGTCCGGCCCTTTCCAAACATGCACCTTTGGAACAGGCACTGCCTTAGTTATATATAAAAATATATAAACACTTAGGTTTTTCTGATTTTACAAGTAAATGAATGCATTGATAGCTTGTAGATGGGATGTACTAAAGTTACAATGGTGTAGCTTTAGAAATTATTATTTATTTATTGTGTGTGTGTGCACATGCGGGTGTAATTATATGTATGAATATGCATAAATATGTATGGTAGATGCAATTAGACAATGTGGAAATGAAAGATTGAGAAAAGCGTGTTATGTCTCAAACATATTTATTATCATGATGCCTTTATGCATTTTTCCGCTGCATATGGCTTCATCAGAAGGGTGAACACTGCAAAAAATGCAACAATCCATGTTGAGATAGTCAAAAGAAGTGAAATATTCCTGTTGAGGAAAGAGGGGAAGGTGACCTAGATTTTGGTTGAAAGTTCTGTGTGGTTTAAATATGTTTGAGACCTAACATGCTTTTCTCAATCTTTCAATTTCCACATTGTCTAATTACATCTACCATTCTATTGGATTCCCTTACACCCACATAACAAACATAGACATGTATATAAAAGTGTGGCTAAGTTTATGTAAAAGTGTTTGTGTGTGAATTCAGTGTGTTTGCATGAGTTTCAACCATATATTTTCAAATTGATGTACATGATTATCTGAGTGAGTGTATTGCAGATCTCTGAGTATATTTACTTACAGTTCTGTCGATAAACATTTGCTTGTTTAAAAAATATAAAAAGGAAACTTATAAATAGATGTATATGTGTAGACATGTCATTATATTAAAGGATTTGTGCATGGACCACTAGTAAATAAGAGAAAATGTAGATCCTGTATATTTATGTTTTCTTGAATGTGATTAACGAGGATTTACTTTTCCAGTGATTGTACCACTGAAAGTTGCAATTCAGTATAATTTTCTCAAAGGTTGATTGCTTTCAGCACGCACTATTACTATCATAACTTTGTTGAATTGTTGAATTTTTTTTTTAATATGACAACGATATTTATTTTGACTCCATGCATTAACTGTTATGGGTTAATAGCATTTGTTTTATAGAGGCAAACAGGATTTAGTGATTTTTTTTTTTTTTTACCTGTATAGGTAGGTTTATTATATAATCTATACAGGGCTGGCACAAGGGTTTCACGTGCCTTAGGCAAGACTTAAAATTTGCATCCACAGTTGTATTCTAACAAATATTTATTTTCAGTTTAGAATGCACCCCTAGGACATTTGTGCCCTAGGTGACTGCCTGTGTTCACCTAATGGATCTGTAGTATTAAAAACAATATTTCTGTGTTTTTATGAGGCTAAATGTATAAAATATGTCGGAAATAATGCATTTGTGAACAGGGATATATCTGCATATAAATATATACAAATGGTATTTACTAAGTTTAACTTACACTGGCACAGAGCCATAGAAATTAATCAAAGAGCTGAAAAGTCTGTTAGAGTATTAGTGATATCTGCAGATATTAGGAAATGCTCTAATCCTATCATCTTAGTGCATTGGAAAGTCATGTAGATGGAGTCATGTACAAAGGCAATCATAAGTAATTGCAATTCTCTCATCATAGAAAATGGATAGATATATGTATAAACTAAAAAGCACTCAGAGAGCGCATACCTCTGCAAACGTTATTGTCAAGGAAAGAAATTGTCCATAGATCCACCCAAAATGTTAATCACTTCTTTCATGGCCCATTAGCTTACCTTCCACAAAATTTCATTGAAATTCATTGAGAACTTTCAGAGATATTGTGTGGACAGGCATGAAATTTTGGCAATATTATATGGTGTGGACATATAACTACGATATAGGGGAAATATTGTGATCCACTCCAAAATTTAATCACTTCTTCTGTAGGCTATTGCCTACCCTTCCACAAAATTTCATTGAAATCCATTTAGTACTTTCAGAGATATTATATGGACAGATGGACGTGACCGAATACATGCAAATATGTAGAAAGTTTTGTATGTAGATTTATGTATGTGACTTTATCTGTGTGTACAGCCGTTTTTTCTCTGCAAATATACTATGCTAATTTGTGTTTGACACTATCACTATTAATGCTGCTACTACTATAAATATAGTTAGTTTGTTGCTACTTAATCAGTTAAGTGAATTCCTTTGTATTGAGACTAGTGACTTTCTTGTAGCGTAAAGCTTATAAGTAGGAATAGTGAAACAAATCTTTACACTAAAGATCTTCTCTGAAATGTTTACCTCCTCATTACAAATTACCTATACTTATATATTATTTGTACAGAAGAACAAAAGAAGGAAATGACTTTGTAAACCTCCAAGCAGTCCATGATTGCTTCTTGATCAGGTTATAGTCTACTAGTCATGATGAATGACCCATTACACTGCTTAAATACACAATGCCAAATAATTCAACTTCTATTTAGCCTTACGCAGTTCCTGCTCTCAGTCATATCATTACATTGTTGTGAACCCAACTTTTATGTGATCAAGGCTGTTTTATTTCCTTAATACTTAAGTTCTTTGCATATATTTCATTTGACATTTAATAGCTTGACTGGGTAATATGGCTTTAGACTACATGATTAAACTTTAATTTGCTGTACACTTACTGAAGAAATAAAAAGTACTGCACTCTTGTAAGTTTAATACTAGTAAAGTCTGTGATACTCAAGAGTTTTAAATTACTATTTCTCTTTATCGTACTTGAGTTCCCTTTTAGCAAGATGGAACAAAACAGTGCATTTTCCAATTGTCATTTCTGTATAGTGAAATAAATAGAAACACTAATTTAGTATGATTCTCTGATTTATATCAATTTGTCTTTGGTGCATCATGCTTAAGATCTCAATTTTGAAAAAATTAACTCTTAAATTCATGGACCACTTGTAACCACGTGTATTGACAGTGAAACTCTTCAATGAATAGAATTTAAAAATAATGAAACTCTTCTGTGAATTGAATAGAAAATCTTTTTAAAAATCACCTCATGGTAAAGGGAGATAATTTCAATCAGGAGCTATTTCCGTTGATAATGACTTTCAATTTTTTAAAATGAATTTAAGAGTTATTTTGAAGAAGCATGCATGCACATATGTGCACACCCCTTTTTCATTTTTATGTAGTATTGTCATTAGCAGTAAAAATAATTTAACAGATAACGTATCTACTAGTGATGATGGAAGCATTGTGCTCGTTTCGATGTTTATCATAGAAAAATACATGGAAAGATTTTAGATATTCTTTAGTGTGCAATTAATCAAAACTTGTCTTAAACTACTTTTACACAATAAAAGATGAAAGTAATTCCCTAAAACGTAATTGCTGATAATTAATGTTTGATTAACAGAGAAAATATTAAACTATAATGTGATCAGGATAATGTGAACAAATATATAAATATTAACCAAATCAAAAACAAAACTTTCTTTGTTAATCAAGTATTGATTAACCACATATATTCTTTAGAATTACTTTCATCATTTAATTAAAGTTTGTTATGACAAACTTGGAGGAAATATGAGGTTTTATGTATAATCTTAGAATGTTATTACTATTCTTTAGTTATGGAAGTAAGACATAAACAATAACGGAAAACTGAATCTGGATTGAACTTGCACAGCTATTTAGAGCTTTCAGTTTATATGCAGTTTTTTGTTTGTTTCATTGTGTTTGTAAACAGCATTATCTTCAGGAAGTCTCCAAATATCTCGACAGTACATGTAACTGAAGTGGAACAAGAAAAATAGATGAACAGGAAGAATACAGAAAGAACACAGTTATTGGAAATTAGATTCTACTCAATCTCTATTTTGAACACTTGACAATTTTATGATACACCTGTGTGCATCTGTAATTCATACTTCCAACTGTGGAATTCACATGTCAGCGCCAGACATGCAGAAAAAATGCTTCAATATTTACTTCCAATTTTCCATTAATCAAACTGTCTAAAACCTGAACAAAGATACAAAGAAAAAAATAGTTCCTATCTGTTTTCCGTTTGGTTTAAGCAAAAAAGATCAACATTTCAATGTGTTTTATTTACTGGTTTTAAACCTGAAAATGATACATGTATTTTGTGACAAAAAGTGTTGTTTTTGAACAAGCAGTAGAAACATAACATTTGGAAATCAGTTTTTATCTTTGTTAAAATATAAAGGCTTGTTTTAAAGATGACATGTGTCAAAATTATGTACATACAGCAAAAATAAATAGACAAAGTGAGTCTTAGTCAGAGGTTGTAAAAAAGATGTTTAACATAGGTATATAGATTCTTAGAAATATACAACTGTTTGTTTTTAATATGCATTTTCCAATTTTCATTTGTGTATAGTTAAATAAATAGAAACACTAATTTTATGAAGTTCAATGGAGTTCAGCACATTATTACGGCCAGGCTGAACATACTGTTCACACCTTCAAAGATGCGATAAAGAAGCTGAAGTGGATGGCAGGGGGACTAGAAGCTAAAGTCAGCAGGTTCTTGTTCTCATTCAGAGTCACTCCGCATTCAACAACTGGAGCTTCTCCTGCTGAATTGTTGTTCAAACGTCAGTTATGTACAGCATTTCACCTACTGAAACCCGATACACATCAGAGAGTTCAAGGGACTCAATATGAGATGGAACATCAGACAAAAATATTACATCGGCTGCGTGAGTTGGCATTGACGATTGCGTTTTGATGGTGAATTTTGGAGCTGGTGAACATTAGATGGAAGGCACTATACAACGAAAGGTAGGGGCTGTAAATTATGAAGTAAGGGTAGGTGTAAATGTAATGAGACAACATGCAGATCAACTTCTGAAGCCACACCTGAGTCAGCTGAGGTAGTGGTGCCAAATGTTCCTGCTGTTACAACACATGTGGTTCATATGGTTTCTCAAACATCTGAAATTCCTGTTTTACCTAGAGGGTCAGTTTCTACTGACACTCGACCATTTGATACAACTGATTCTCCCAGTACATCTGAGACCCCTGCTGTTTTGGAACTTTGCTGGTCAAGTTGCAAACATCAACCGCCGACCCAATTTGAGGAGAACGTGCCTGAGAGCTTTTAAGTGATAATTGGAGGTGTTGTGAATTACAAATAGCAAACCAATAATTTTTGAGTTTGGGAGTTATCACCCTTGGTTGCTCAACAGGTTATTTCAAAACACAAAAGGTATGATTCTCTGAGTATATCAATTTGTCTTTGGTGCATCATGCTT
The DNA here is from genome assembly GCA_006491835.1 of Architeuthis dux. Classification (NCBI taxonomy): domain Eukaryota; kingdom Metazoa; phylum Mollusca; class Cephalopoda; order Oegopsida; family Architeuthidae; genus Architeuthis; species Architeuthis dux. The sequence continues at coordinate 3,539,100 of VCCN01004508.1, read as the reverse complement.
AAAATCTCAATTTCGAAAATATTAACTCTTAATTTCATAGACCACTTGTAATCGCTTGTATTGACAGTGAAACTCTTCAATGAATAGCATTTAAAAATAATGAAACTCTTCTGTGAATTGAATAGAAAAAGTTTTTTTAAATCACCTCATGGTAAAGGGGGATAATTTCAATCAGGAGCTATTTCCATTGATAATGACATTCAATTTTTAGAATGAATGTAAGAGTTAATGTACCCCAACTATCAATGAATAGTGCTCAGATAATCTACAAAATTGATCACCTTCAAAGCTTCAAATTAGTTGATTTTAATTTTGATGTTCAATTTTAACTTTGGATGTGTTGGACTTACAAATATATGTGGGTATTTTCACTAAAAGTAAATTTAAGAAATTAGATACTGCTTGTGACACATTCGCTGCTACCTTGGATAGCATAACAAAATAAGCATGTCCTCTGCTCGGTGCTGCAAAGCAGAAACTGAGTCTAGCATGTTGCCGAAGTTATGTATACTGCCTTAAATAAAACCATGGAATGGATGCACATGTACAGCAGAGGCAATACGCAACATGTCACAAGACGTACATATGTGCTGTGTGACAGGGAACGTGATAATTTTTAGCCAAGCAAAGATAAAAGTAGAAAAGAGGATTCTTTACTACACTAACATTTCTAATATAACAAGTCCTTCATAATATAAACTAACAGTTTTGTGTGACTTTAAATGAAAACATGTCTGGTTAGTCACTCAATAGAAACCAACATCTTGTGCTGTGTTGGGTGTGATCAATTAAAAAATTTGAAAAAGGGGTGATCAATAAACAAGTTACTTTCCACGCCTTTTGATGGGCAGTGATCACTAAAAAGTCTGAATTTTCCAAAAGAAAATAAGCGTGAATGCTGCTGGACACAAACTAAGGGACCAATTTAGCATAAAATTATATTGTAAATTGAACCCTGCACTAAAAACTATTTTGGGGAGAATTTTTAAAAAACAAAAAAAATGTTTTTTCTAGATATAATAAGGAGTTAATGTTTAAACGGTCAAACCCCTACCTCCATTGGTGTGGCCTGTATGATAGATGCATACATAGCCAGCCAGCCAGACCAACTTAAAAACTGAAGAAACCTATGTAAACAGTTTCTCTTGACAGTTTCTGATATATATCTGATCATGTTATAGAATTAGATTATAAGTTACTTGTGCAGTGCTATTTTCACTTTCTCTTTCCTAATCCGATTGTGCTGTTCAAAGCAAAACAATTCTATCATTAATCATAGTAGAATAAAGTGTAGGGAAGATTGGGTTCATGCCAACTCTAAAATTGTTATACTAAATGACTTGTGGTTTAGTAGCCTAAACTCAAAACCATCTTGTTTATTTTGATATTCTGCTAAAAGGGCCATTTTATAATCCCAAAATACAGTACAAAGTCATCAGTTATCATTTTCTGTTTAAGATCAGTGAAGTTTAAAGTCTGGAAATGTATAATGTCAAGTAAAGAAATTAACTTTTAATATTGTAGTTAGAAAGACAAGTAAAATGATTTTATATTAGATTTAGTTAGAATGTATTGAGGAGTCCTAGTCAGTATCCTGTAGCCAAGCGTGTAGACGTGTATGAAAATCTGATTGCATACAAGGATGTAGGGCTCATGAAAGGTTCTTTTGAATTACAATGATGTCTAAGCAAATTATATAAACCAGTATTATTCACATTCCAATGGATATACATAATAAATGCTGGATATGTGTGTTTGCACCCAGGAATCTGAGAGTGATCTGAATGCTATCTTTCTGAATGGTAAACAGAATTCATCATAACAAGCATTACTTACAACTATGTATATGTATATATGTAACATTTGTGTGTGTGTGTATATATATATATATATGTATATATATGTCTGTGGAAACTTGATTTCTCGTATCTGTTTATTTCTCGTAACCGTCTACACATCTCTAAATTCTCCCTATAGTGTATGACAAATCTCCCGTTCTGCCTTCCCCATTCCGAAAAAAACCCACCGCCATCCCGCCTGTAATATACCTATATATATATACACACATACACACACATTACATACATACACACTGTAAGGTCCCAATTATATAAATGTATGTGTGTCTGTATGTATATATATGTGTATATATGTGTGTGTTACATGTATGTGTGTTACATACATGTATGTGTATATACGTATGTGTGTATACATGTATGTGTATATACGCATGTGTGTATACATGTATACGCATGTGTGTATACATGTATATGTGTGTATACATGCATGTGTATATATGTATACATGTATATATATAAATAAAAGCATATTTTGTATGCCTAAATATGTAGGAACAAATATCCATAATTATGTGTAATTATGCTTCTTCATATGTGTGTATAACTTTGTTCAAATGTATTTGCTTGTGTATATATATATATACTTGTTTTGTAAATACATTCACATTTGTGTACTTTTTAAAAAGAATCTATGATAGTCTATGTTCATTGCTAAAACTTAAAATGTGTTTGATGTTGATAATAAAGAAAAAGATGCCTTTTGATAAGCATGCTCCCTTTTTTTGACTAACATCCTGATCTTTGTTCTTTTAAGCTACTATTTCAACTGCAAGTCTATTTGAATGTGGATGGGAGTTGAGCTTTGTGAAATTTGTTGATAAATACTTCATCCATAAGGCCATTGTCTGCTGGTTTTAGAGATCAGAGTAAATTTAAGCAAGGATACACATTGAAGAATCAGTGAAGTTGATCAATATTATGCCCTATCAAAATATGTAGCTCTTTCTGATTTGGGGAAGAAGTAGAATCTTTTGTAGATATTTGGTTACTTGGGGATTTTAGAGAAGATTCAGTATCAATTTATCAATACAAGCAAACCCTGCTTTACCAATTGCTACTCATGTAAAACATATTTGCATCAAGTGATTAATAGAATCAATTGGAATAATCACAATGAATCTCAATCCTTTCAGATTATCTATCACGACTTTACCTTTAGCTGCATATAATACCAAAACTGTTACGTTTTATAAAAGTAATTATAATTTTTCTTTTCTAAATTTCTGCAGATTTCCATGCTTCTTTACATGTTAGGATAGACATTTAGATAAAAATCCTTAGGGGCTTCAACAAGTTTAAATCTTTATTCAAGTTCTCCTATGGTGATTTCTTTAGCTGTATTTTCAGCTGTTTCATCCTCTGTCTTCAGCTTCTTCAAATGCACGTTGCTTATTGAATTGAAGAAAATCATATTTGATTAATTCTTCTGCATGCAAATCAAGCAACTCTCGAACATTTTTTATATCCATATTGGAACCTAAATTACTTTCAATAGCAGTTTTATAGTGAGCCGTTGACACAATCTACTTGCAACTCAGTTTCCCAGAAATTTCTAGTAATATCTTGTAATTGAACTAGAGTTTTTTTAATTCTTCTGCATACAAATCAAGCAATTCTCAAAAATTTTCTATATCCATATTGAAACCTAAGTTACTTCCAATAGCAGTTTTATAGCATGTTTTATTTAGAGCCGTTCACACAATCTCCTTGTAACTTGAGTTTCCCAGAAATTTCTAGTAATATCTTGGGGCAATTGAACTAGAGTTTTCCAGAAAATAAATCTTGCAGTAACTGAATAATCACATTGATTAAAGCAACATATAGCAGGGTTTGCCTGTATTCGATTTCACTCATTGAAAAATACTGTTCTTTCCCTCACATGACCCTTTCTTTCAAAGCCAGGTTATTCAATTTGTATAAAGCAGAATGAGTGAAAGTAATAGATAAGAATCTTGTACCATTTCAGTCTTCTATTAAAGGCCTTGAAAGTTCAATTTGCTGGGACCGAGCTGTTGGCAAGGTCACTCTTATCAATTGTGGTCACAGAACTGCCCGATATCTCAAACTATTAAATGCTGTTTTCACCATTCAATAACATGTGTTTTGAACATTCCTTTAGACTTAAAAAATGCCATGGCCCATTCGTCACGCTTTATGAAGCTTAATAACTTGGGGTTTTCATCAATTGATAGCCCATTATTTTAAGATCTCTTATGTATATGGCAAGTGTGATGATTTTTAATAGTTGGGGAATTGTGGTGTATTTTTTTAAGCATATCATTTTTGGTAATCTTTGTTTATATGGATATAAAATACAGTAGCTAAACACTGTATACATACATTATTTTACATTCGTATAAGCAAGATTTTCTGAATATGTTTTGCCAAACGATAGAGCATCAAAAAATAATTAGAAATGATTTTCGCTAGTATTGCTAAGTATTAAAACTGAACTATGTAATAGTGAAAAATACTTGTTTGCATTCATTGTGTAAGTGAAGGAGCATTATATCCTCACTTTTAATGAGGATTCATTACTAGTCATATGTAATATGAATTTTCTCGCGTTTCAAAAATCTTTTGGACTGTCAAGAGTTTTCATGATTTTTTTTAGACTTTAGAAATAGACATATTTTTAAAGAGGGTTTTATATATTTGAAATTGTAGTTTAAAGTTTCCCTACAAATACTTCATTGAACTAAAAAGAACACATACAACATGTAGTAAAAAAGTCAGATATTGTCTTTTTTAGGAAGAAAGGTGAAAGCATTTTGGTCTTTATTATTATTAAATTTGTGAATTTTGTTCAGCTAAATTTAAAAATAGTTTTCACAAAATAAACTGATCCAGTGAAGGTTAGAATTTCCTGAAACTTAATTCAGTCAATGCCAAGACCCTTGCTACAAGCGTCCCCTGTTATAATGTGGGTGTTGTGGTTTTAAAAAAGCCAGCTGCATTATAACCGAGCCGTGATAACCAGTTTCCATTTTGGCAAGTTTGTAGCTAAGTCAAACTATTTTGAAGCTAGATCTAGTTATATTTGTCATTTAAAAATTTTTTTTTGTTCCCTATCTTTTTTGTATATTACATGCTGTGTTGCCAAATCAAAAAATATTTTCACACTAGTGACTGCCAAAAAGCACTAATTGTTTTTAAAAATAGCCAAAAATGGCCAAAACCGCCAAAAAGACATAATAAATGGCCAAAGATAAACCAAAAATTGCCAAAAATGGTCAAAATGTTTAAGCTGCGTACACGCTAATTTAGCACTTTTTTGACTGCCAAAACAAGAAATGTGTTGAATCTAGTGCGAAACGTGCTATAAACGGCAACACTGATTACATGGGCTTCTCATTTATTAGTGACCTGCATGATAAAGTGATTCCTTTGTTTAGTCACTCTCCAGAAGTTCAACAACATTAAATTTATATTATTCTATGGCAGATTCACATTCAGTCAAATCAAGGAAGTCTGTGTCCGGTAATAATCTGTCCTTTCTTCTGGATTTCCATGATAAAAGAAATGCAAAGAGATGAAATTGAATTGCTCTAAGCACTCATTTGCCAAAGATTCCCATCTGTATGAAATCCTTCAGACACTTCTCTGAGGAGATCTTAGGTATGTATTTAAACATTTAAATAGTTATAATTACATCCACTGCAAATGTAGATCCTAATTATGTTCTTCTTTGGGGAGAAAATTACCTAATCTCTCCCAGTTTCCCAAAGACTTGATAATTGCCCCTTAGTGACAAACCTCACCAATTAGTATGATTACAATTATAAAAGTTAGGATAAGAATCACTGAACTTAATTCAAACCATTTGATCTTAGTATGTCTATCTATTAGCTTAAGGGTCGGCAAACTACAGACCATAGGCCAAATCTGGCCTACGGCCTCATTTCATCTGACCCGCCAACTTCATTTAATATGTGATGTTGCAAAAACTCTTTGTTTTCCTTACTTGTCTCTGGTTAGCAAACAATAAAATTCAGTATTGAAAAATAGAGCAAAAGTCTCATTTTTGCAGTGGCCTCAGACGAATCAATGTTTTATAGATAAACATTTTTTAACATTATGTATTCCTGCTGTTCTATTATTATACACAATAAAATTCAGTATTGAAAAATAGAGCGAAAGTCTCATTTTTTTTAAGTGGCCTTAGACTAATCAATGTTTTATAGCTAAACATTTTTTAACGCTATGTATTCCTGCTGTTCTATTATTATACACAAAATTTGAACCACAATTAAACAATATTTTGTTCACAAAGAAGAATTTCATAGTTCTCATTGATTGATAATAGATGGAAGTTTATATAGGAATATACTCCTATAATGAAAAACAACATTAAAATAATCTTTTTAAAAAACAAGCTTATATGATCATTGTTTCATTTTTCATTTGCTTTGGCCCGCACAACATAAAAAAATTCAAATCCAGCATGCCTCCAAAAAAGTATGTGCTAGCTTATACAAAGTGGCTTAAGCTTTTAAATATATTTATTTTAGGGTCATGTAAGTAAGAATATGTTCACACCAGTCCTCATGTAAGCAAAATTATATAAAGAGATATAAGGATAGAAGAATGAAATTCAACCTTTTATGGCACTGCATTGTTGTAGAATGCAAAATGTTAACAGAAAGAAACTCATGAAAAAAGCTGTTTCCTCAGGTTACGTTTGAAAATTTTGTCTGAGACAAAATGGAATATTTTGCTAAATTCTGATTTATTTTCAGAATTTGGCTTCTGTCATTAATCCTTGCGAATCATTTATTTTCAATATACATCCTTTGATGTTTTTTTTAGCTCTATGCTCATGATGTTTGGTACATTAAATTTGAATATCTATAAATACTTTAAAATGTTTATTCCATTTGTAGACATAGCTAAAGTATTTATGTTATCTCTTGATAGTCTTAAAATATCAAGGCCATAGTGATGCAACAATGTTGCTAGAAACTGACAACATAGGTTTCTTCAGTTTTTAAATGGGTCTGGCTGACTGGCTGGCTGGCTATGTATGTATATGTTGTATGTACAGGCCGAACCAATGGAGCTTGAGGGGGTCAACTTATTATGTCTAGAAAAAACGTTTTTTTTTGTTTTTTAAATCATAAATTGGTCCCTTAGTTTGTGCCCAGCAGCATTTACACTTCTTTTTGCTGAAAATTCAGACTTTTTAGTAATCACTGCACAACAAAAGGCGAGAGAATTAACTTATTTATCACCCCCTTTTGGAATTTTTTAATTGATCACTCCCAACACGACACGCTGCTAAAAGACATTGGTCATGTGATGACTGAGTGACTAACCAGAGCTGTTTTAGAATATTATTTGTGCCTTGTTAATGTCACAAATGAGTATTGAAGCATAAGAGAGTTATATTTAAATGAAAGATAATGTGATCTTTTATCTTTATCTGCCTGTGAGTACAACTAACACAAGAGACTTTGAACTACATTTATGCATACTTATATGCTAAAGAAATATCAGATACTTTTCAATATAGTTGCTCTGATGTTGATAGAAATTCAGTTGAAAGTCATAGACCTGAAAAGAGTCAAATAACCTTTCTTCCTTCTTGCAAAACAGAGTTAAATTTTTTTGTGAGATATCTAGGCGGGTCTTCAATTTTTGGACTTTCTCTATGAAATTGTGGGCCTCTCTGAATTGTTCCAAACAATATAGAAAAGAATAATGATTCAGATCAAAATGATGCCAGTTAGTAGGGAGGGGAGATTGAACAATATTAAACTTAGCCTGTTCTTGATAAGTGTCTCAGATTGGAAAAGTAGAAAAAGATCCAAAGATTAGTAAATTTTACCTATAGCATAAATTTTAGAATAAGAACTTTGGTAAGTATTGTATCCATCTTGAAATTGTGATATAAAACAAAAGTGTTAAAGAAGAATTCTTGTGATTTCTGCTGCGCTCATGTTAAAATGAGGAAAAACATGCTGTGTTGGGGGTGATCAATTAAAAGTTGGAAAAAGGGGTGATCAATGAATAAGTTACTTCTCTTGCCTTTTGTTCGGTTCTGATCACTAAAAAGGTCTGAATTTTAAAAAAACAAGTAGGCACAAACTAGTGACCAATTTAGCCATTTTAAACTTACATTGCATATTGATTCCTCTCTAAAACATATTTAGGAGGGAATTTTCAAAAAACATTTTCCATACTCATTGAGGTGAGTATGTGTGCAAAGTTTCTACTATGAATGATGTCTGGATACATAGATAGATACATATAAATGTCAGAACACATGAATAACCTAAACCCAGCAATAAACCAGTGTTGTGGGTAGTGGTGATTAATTATGTTGAATGTTCTATTTTTATTTTTGCAGAATTACTAAATATCAGAGATTGCTAGGCTGTGCATCGTTTTATAGCCAAGATATTGGTTGCCATTGTTCCATTGAAAACCTCTATCTAATTTTCTTGTTATTTTTCCCTTATGTAAGTATATAATTTTTAAAATTTTATCATGATAATTTTCAGTTTTCCAATTATTCCCTGGAGTGATAAAAATTTAAACTTGGCAAAACAAAATTCTAATAAATAATCCTTACATACCAAATTTTTACTGTAGACTGATGCTTTTTTTATTTTCTGTCTTAGATATGAATTAAATCAACATAAAATGCTTACGGCAATGTTTTACAGTTCTGGGTGTGATGTAAACATGGAAATAATATTGGAGTGTCTAGCTTACCTCGATGAATTTCAGTCTGCTATAGGCATATCTTTTGCTGCCCTCACTGTGTATGTAGAAGTGCTATAATGGAACAGACCCAGTAAAAAGCAATTGTATGAAAGGTACTTCGGGGAAGTAATCAGCTGAAATATATCACTTCATTGCTTCCACTCTAGGTAATGTACTGCAATGGCTATAAAGTTTTGTTATATCCCCCAAAAATTTCTTCTTTTTTTTCTAGTTAGGTAACAAAATCATATGGTATTGGTTTGGCTTTTATATTGCAAGCAGTGTAAATTTCCATTACTAAAGTGTTTGTATCCGGGTAAAATCATTCTTCAGTGCTCTGATTGTTTTGTTCCTTCATTTTTAAAAAAATGTATTTGTGCAAAAAAATCCTGAAAACAATTTATTGCTCAAAAAAAGAATGAAAGTGTTTGTAAATCTAATCTCTAAATATGTTCATGTTTTATAATGTTTATTCTTATATTCAGAACAGTTGTTTTGATGATGATATGAATTAACTTTTTATTTCAATTACACTGGTCAACAAAATTGAACTTTTTTTCTCATCAAGGTTGCAGTAAAACTATTTTAGACCAATTTTCCATTTCACTCTGGCATGAATCTTTTTTTCTTTTTTTTTTTGCTACTGACACATTCTGTTTTCAGTTCTACTGTATATGAGGCAATATAGATGAAGGTTAAATGAAAACAAGATTTGTATCAGTCATAACTTTTCAATGCAGAAAATCGAAATTACTATGTATAAGATATACAAAGAAGATACTATGCAGAAGGACAAGCTAAAAACGTTGAGCTTTGGACACTCTATATTGCTCTATAGGGGATATATGCTAATAAAAAAAGCCTCTTGCATCAAAGAAAGAAAAGACCCACTCAATACCACAAAATTATTTAAGTATTCCTTTGTTTATGTTTTTGCATATCTATCATGAAAAATGGTTATCTATGAATTTTTCTGTGAATAAAACATTTAATGTGCATCCAATACTTTGTCATTGGCTCTTTTTTGTGACTTCTGTTTTTGTTGATGATAAGGTTGCTTTAACCATGGACAATGATTTCTCACATTGTATTTTTTTAGATTTACTGAGTCTCATCTTTTTTATAGTCATACTTGTTAGAAGACCAACTTTGAAATCATGAAAAAGAATAAGATGCTTAAGAAATTTGTCAGGTGTTCAGCTATGAATTATCAATATTTTCATAGATATTTTTTCTTGTTTGCTTTCTTTCTGTGTTGACTGATATATATAAAAGTTGGGGATAGAAAGTATGTATAGATATATAATTGTAGTTATGTATACATGCATACTCTCTCTTGTTTATATATATTCGTCTTTGGTATCCTTTCGTTTGTTTGTCTAATGATTAAAAATCAACAAGAAAAGGCTGGAAGAAGTAGTGATGAGTCGGTTTTGGTACCCAACACTTGATAACTTCCTTTCAAAGAAATTGGCAAGTGACTCATAAAATGTTGATTACTCTACCATTCCCCACAGGCCTCTCAGAATATGGCTTGACACCATTCATCGAGTTTAGAATGGTTTCAATATTCTTAATGGCTACCATGCTATAACAGATTGCACCCAAAATCCTGTAATATAAAGTATTTATACATAAAGGTAAGTAACCACCTATTCTATTATAAAGGAAGGGACAATAAAAAATTCAGTAGCATAGGATACCTAGTCAAGAATAACCTCGCAGGCAATGTTATAAGTTTTAACAGTATAGACAGAATAGTCTGGATCGTAGTTAGACTTAGCAAAAGATACACACTAAAGGTAATCCAGGTTTATGCGCTGACTTTAAAAAGTTCTGAACAAGAGATTGAAGAGTTTTATGATGACATCAGTAAGTTAATGAATCAGGAGAAAATTAACTACGCATTACTCATGGGTGACTTTAATGCCAAGGCAGGTAAAGGAAAAGTTGGGGAATCTAGTATAGGAAAATATGAAATAGGCCAGAGAAATGAGAGAGGTGACATGCTAGTAAATTTCTCAGAGAGATACGGTTTAAAGATGACTAATACATTCTTTCAAAAAGGGGAAGGTCGAAAGTGGACTTGGAAAAGTGCAAATGGCACAACAAAAAATGAAATTGACTTCATAATAACTGACAATATCGATAACAAAGTAGACATAATAATATACAAGATCGATAAACAAAGTAGACATAGGAAGTGACCATAGAATGGTAGCATGCAGAACTAAATTAACTTTAACACTGAAAGGAATAAAATGATTCTTAAGAAGATAGAGAACATTAGCAACTTCAGAATAGAGATAGAGAACAGATTTCCTTGTGGAATACCGACAGTGATATAGAGAAGAAGAGTAATAGTCTGACAAATATAATTAAGGAAGCAGCAGAGATGGTAGGCAATACAAACATAAACAGTAACACAGGGAAATACTCTAAAAGAACATTAAAACTAATCAAACAGAGGAGAAATATGAAGATAAAAACTAAAGGCGAAAACAAACGAGAAAAGAAAGAAAAACACAAGGATAGTAGAGACTATCAGAAAGGGGAAGAGTTTAAAACATGCCTGATCCACAGACAATACTGGCAAGCAATAGATGCTTGCACTAAAATATAAAAATGGCAAAATTATCAAAAATAGTAACAGAAGAATACTATGCAAATTTGTACGCTTCAAAAATAGACATATACAAACAAGATAAAGATAGCAAAGGGAATAAGACAGGGGGATACAATATCGCCTAAATTGTTCACAGCGAGCCTTGAAAGCATCTTTTGGAAAACTGACTGGGAGGGAATGGGAATAAGCATAGATGGAGAATACTTAAGCCACTTACGATTCGCCAATGATATTTCCATGACGTCGGAGGCATCCAAAGAATTACAAAACATATTAACTGATCTAAATAGGGAAAGTAAAAAAAGTAGACTTAAAGATGAACAGGACAAAGACGAAAGTAATGTTCAACGATAAAGTCCCCAAAAAGTCCATGAAGATAGGAGAGACTTTAGAAGAGGTTGATGAATACATATACCTAGGTAATAAAGTTAGAGAAAGACCATGACTGCAAAATAAAGCGATGTATAATGATAGGTTGGAAAGCATTTGGTATTAACAGAGTATACAATGTATAAAAATATACAATGTATAAAGTATACAATGGTTGCATAATACCAGCCATGACTTACTGATGCGAAACGTGGAAATTAACAAAACGAGCTGAAAACCAACTTAGAATGGCACAGAGAGCCATGGAAAGAGCAATGCTAGGGATAACTCTAAGAGATTGAAAAAGATCAATATAGATCAGAGGGAGGACTAGAGTGAAGGATATTCTGGTCAGCTAGCAAGAAGAGATGACAATAGATGGGGGAAAAGACTAACCGATTGGTGCCCATGGGAAAAGTAAATGCAGTAGGAAAAGTCCAGACACAAGATGGAGCGATGAGATAGAAAAGTTTGCTGGTAAGATATGGCAGAGGTTAGCACAATCTAGGTCGTCATGGAAGGATATTGTAAAGGCCTTTGTCCAGCAGTGGACTTATAACGGCTGCTGTTGATGATGATGAAGAAGTAAACAATGGATCAATCCTCAAAAGGGCAAAAAATTGACTTTGAGACAAATTTGTATATATATATATATATATATATGCATGCACATTCAGCCAATTATTTTAAGAAAGGGAAAACAAGTTTGATAAATGTTAAAGATTTAATGCTAAACTAATGAATAAAACTGATGTTAGAAGGATCTATTTTTACTGTTAGAAGATTAGTTTTCTAGTGCTGTCATTTTGATGTGCTAAAATTCATTAGTCATTGTCATATCTGCAATAGTATTTGGTTATTGTCAGCAAGGAAATCCATTGTCCCCTGTCAGTTTTGGTTGCCATTATTGGCACTCTTGAATTTTTGTATAACCTTCTTTTCTGTAAGTTGAAAAATAATGTTTCTTTGTTAAATTACTTTGGACATCCTATTAAAATAATGATACAAATTTGGTACATTTCCATTGGCAATTCTCTTTATCAATTTCTGATATGTTAACTTCTCAATTGTTGTAAAACTGAAAAAAAGAATGATTCAACTCTTCACTTATTGTAATTTTAGGGCACCAATAAAAAAAGAATTGTACTTTTTGTCATGATACCAAGTATCTTTTCTAATTCCAAAGTATGGTATTGTGCAAGTAACTTTTGCTCAACAACACAAGGAAACTTATTGTGGAAATTTTGCCAGCAAGTGCAAATGCCTCGCAGGCAATGTTCACTCTATTTTTTTCATGGCCAGCATGGGACCAAAAAGCCTGTAAGCAACAGAAGTGGGGTGTGCAGAAAGTATTTTCCACTTTTGAGACGCTCATTGATTTTTTGTTTAAAGTACATACAGCCAAATTGCGATATTGTACAGGTTATACAAAAAATCTAAGGGTGCCAATAATCGTGACCAGAACTGTAGGTCTTGTGAATGTGTATGATTCAGGTGTAAATGTCAGCCGGATTTTAATGCTTTTGAATGAGTTTAAAGCAGTGTGAAATGTGATGAGAATTGATTGTTCCTATTGGCATTAATCTAATCCATTGTTGTGCCTTACCTGCCAGCTGATCCTTAGCATTTATAAGTCAAATTAAATGTTACTTTTAGCCTGCTTCTTGATTTCATTGTAAAATGAATTAAATTCCAATGAAATACAGAATTAAAATATTTTATATTTATTTTATTACACAATATTATTAGTCTTAGGTATATATATATAATATATATATATATAT
>VCCN01004508.1:3500881-3515502 GCA_006491835.1 Architeuthis dux | reverse complement strand
TTTTGAGGAAGATGTTGGGATTTTCTGGGCATGTTATGACGCAATCAGGATCATGCTGACTCTAAGTACAAGAGAAAAAACGAAAATGAAAACAGGTTTTTGGTTCGTTTTAATCCGATCTTTAATAACAAATAGAAAAGAGAAAAAGAGAAATAAGAGTGGGATAGGGAAAAGGAAAATGAATAGAAATTGCGAAAAGGTAGGGATTCCGCGTGGAAATAAACTCAATAGGATTATGTCAAGTTAGTTCCGACTAAAAGAATGTTCAATGTTTGTTTGGGAAAGTTAGATGCAGTAGAACTTGGAGTTTCCATGTTGAGATGATTAGATTGCTGGAGAGTTCATCTTATTCTGTTGAATGTTGATGTGAAAAGGTTGTTTTTCTTGGTTATCAATGCAGCGTTTTGTCCAAAATCTGCTTCGGTGTTGGGGCATAATTACCCATGTGGCGAGAACCAGCATTTTTGTGACACCGTAAAATTGTGTTAAGCTATTTTTGCCATAGACAGTTTCATGCTGTTAGTAAAAAGAATCTTAAAGAGAAGAAGTTGTTTCTTTGTGTTTTTGAAAGTGTGTAGAAGTGATTTGAGTGCGTCAGTCATTTTGTCTGACAAAAGATACCGACATAGTGCCGGCCTCAGGCCAAAAGGTCCACACGATGTGGTCAGCTCATCTGCTGGAGGAAAGAGGGTTTGTAGATTGAAAAGTTACTACTGCTGCTAGCAGTTTAGCCCAAAGAGGGACTAAGCCCTGTCGGAAGTAGGTCTTGTCAAAGTTCGCCATTTTAACCCCTTTAATTTCTTTTTCTGGGAAATTTGGGGAAGGAAGACAGATAATATTTCTAATAATATATTAGGGTTTACTACTCTTTACTACTTTCTAAAATATGTATAATTTTAAACATTTTTATTAAGACTCCTTGATCCCTCCTATTTTCTAATGATGTTAATCCTAACACTTTTAGCCTATACTCATAACTCATACTTTTTAATTCCAGTACTAACTTAGTTGCTCCTCTCTGGACTTTTTCTAAAAGATCTGTATCTCTCTCCAAGTACAGTGACCAGGCCTGTGCACAGTACTTTAGATGTGGACAGACGTAAGTCTTATATAGTATAAGGAATGAGTCCTTGTCTGTATATGAAAATGTGTGAGGCAGACGTACTAACCATTATACTATCTGAGTGGACAGTCAATTTGGTACTTTTCTCTGAGATCAATTTCTAATGTAAAAGGTGTAGATGAAGAAGACCACAACATAAAGATACAATCTATTAGGGCAAATCAAGAAAACAAGGTATACATAAACATTAACAAAAACAGGGTAAGAAATAACATACAACATTTAGATTCATATATATATATTAAGTGCTCTTTGTATAATTACCTATTAAGTAAATTTACAGCTTGTATTTTAATTATGTTTTTCGATAAGTGAAATGTATGATATTAATTGCAACCTAGGCACAATCAGACACTAGCTTTCACTGGATCAATACTAGACAATTAAATGTCTTTCAATAAATGTCTGGCACTTTGAGCATACAAGCTGTTGCCAGTGTAAAAACCTCATGTTGCCCTAGGCTTGATCATCAGTAAAACCTTGATAACTATCTGAGAACTAAGAAATGGAACAGAAAGAGATGTCTATCATGCAAGTAAAGTGCTAAACTATTGTGAGAATAATAATTTCCTAAAACGAATGTATTTAAAGAAGAAATACGCTGGTTCAGTGGAAGTGGCAAAGAGGACAGGCAAAGTGGAAGAGGGAAGAGGCAAGAGGACAGGCAAAGTGGACAGTGGAACGAGAACAATTTTCCCCCTTGCATTGAATAAAGGGTTTGGTTTGAAATTCCATAATGGTTACTGAGTAAGACAGACTCCTGAAGATGGCCCCAGATGAGGACACTTGTCTGAAAAATTCAGTAAGTAATAATAATTCCACATTTCAGAAATTCTGAATGAAATTATCTAAAGAGTAAGCAAATAAAGAAATTCAGTAGTTTCATTTTTGGACACTCATTGTATTAAATAACAGGTCTGGTTTGTCACTCAATAGAAACTATCATGTGACCAACGTCTTTTGGCAGCATGTCGTGTGGGGTTGATCAATTAAAAAATTTGAAAAAGGTGTGATCAATGAATAAGTTATTTCTCTCACTTTTTGTTAGGAAGTGATCACTAAAACAATCTGAATTTATAAAAAAAACAAGCGGGAATACTGCTGAGCACAATCTAAGGGATCAATTAAACATAAACCTACATTGAAAATTGAACCCCCACTAAAAATCTATTTTTGGGGGATGGAGGGATTTAACAAAAAAAATATTTTTCTAGATATAATAAGGAGTAAATGTTTAAGTTTTCAGCCCTCTGGCTCCATTGGTGTGGCTTGTGCATGTGATAGATACATAGCCAGTCAGCCAGACCAACTTGAAAGCTGAAGAAACCTATGTTGACAGTTTCAGTGACATTTTTGGTTGAAAGTTTCTAATAATGTAATTTCCAGAGGTGCAAAGCTCCCAGTCTATTATAATAAGATAGAAGTGGCTTCTCTTGATATCCTTATTGTCTGAAGCATTTAAATTTAAAATTTCAACATTTATATTTCTCATAATTTTAAGGTTTTCTGCTTGATATACAATTCATAATCATCATCATCAGCAGCAAACTTTTCTATCTCGTCCCTCCATCTTGTGTCTGGTCTTTTCCCACTTCGTTTACTGTCCCATGGGCACCAATTGGTTAGTCTTTTCCCCATCTATTGTCATCTCTTCTTGCTAGGTGAACAGCCCATCTCCTTTTTTGCTGCTTAATTATTTGTATAATATCCTTCACTCTAATCCTCCCTGTGATCCATGTTGATCTTTTTCAATCTTTTAGAGTTATTCCTAGCATTACTCTTTCCATGGCTCTCTGTGCTATTCTAAGTTGGTTTTCAGCTCGTTTTGTTAATTTCCATGTTTTGCATCTGTAAGTCATGGCTGGTATTATGCAACCATTGTATACTTTACTCTTTAAGCATATTGGCAGGGTGCTCTTTAAAATGTCTCTATTCATACCTAATGTTTTCCAACCTATCGTTATGTGTGGTCCTTACAGCTTATATTTTTATCTTCAGTTGCAATATTATTATATACTTTATTAAAGTAAAATAGGCTGTGTTATACTTGAAAAGGTAGATGCTATAATATATATCTTGCAGATAAAAGACTATGAGAGATTTTCATTTCTTCTGACCTGAAAAAGGCAGAAGAATGGATCGGCCGAAACATTGTGTTAACAACACAAATAAATATAAGATGAAGAGTTTACTTAATTCTCCTCTAAGCATGAAGATTTCTTTAATTCTTGTCCTATACTCTACCACTGAGCTGAAAGTATAACATTTCATTATTATAATACAAAATACATTGATTTTTTCCCTGATTTTCTCCTCAGATTCAATGTCAGTATTTTCCAAGAAGAATTTTCTCTAAAATAATGGCTATAAATCACTACTTTTGACCCCGGAAAAAAAGCCAGGGACTATCATTCACTATGAGGGTCTGTTGTCGTTGTCGTTTGTTGTGTGCTTTTTCTCAATTGAATAACTTTGTTATTCCTTAATATATCTCAATGAAATTATGTATGTAGGCTTGTGGAGAGATTCTACCTGGTGGATGGTGAGTTATGGCCGATCCATTTGTTTGTTTACATTTTATAAGAAAAAGAGTTTTTGTTTGTAATTTGGAAAATCTCTCAAATCCTGACCAATTTTGCTGAAATTTTGGCTATAATGTTGACAAAACCCCAGGAATTGAAAAATGGTGAGTTACAGTCAATCCGATCGTTTGTTTACATTTTTATATGTAAATAACCATATTTCAACATGCAAGAAATATTAAACTTTGGACCAGCTGAACCAATTAGAATGACAATTGTTATACAGGTTCCTGGGCACCTAATTACTGAAAATATATAATGTTTTAAAAGAATGTTATGGTTTGAATACAAAAGAATCAGGTATCTCTGAGTTAACAGTCCTAATAAACAACTAATTACAACTCTCTCTGTCTATTTCTGCCGGGGACCTTTATACTTTTGAGATTTTTTCTGTATGAAACATATCGCCTGGAATACTGGAGTGAAGTATTTTACTTGTAGGATATTACTGCTTCTTCCAAATACATTGATCAATTGTTTTGTTTAATCTAAGTAAACAATGAGAATTCTTTTGCATTTATTTATTTATTCCTACTATTATGTTCGGCTTCTGTTTTGAGTATTATAACAATTCTGTTTGTATATACTGCTTTGTGTTACTGAATCATCTTTGTAAAATCACAAAATGATATCTGAAAATCACTGGAAAATATACTGAGTGAAGTGTTGGAAACTTATTGCATTTGAGTAGGAAAGGAGCAGAAAGGAACTCTGATAGAATGCATATGCCTAAAATAGATTAAAGATTGTTAAAAACCGTCAATCAAGACTGTCAACATAGATTTCTCCAGTTTTTAAGTGGGTATGGCTGTTGCACGTACAGTGCTGAAAATTTGAATATTTACTCCTTATTATGTCTAGAAAAAACGTATTTTTTGTTTTTTCAAAATCCCCACCCCCTAAATAGGTTTTTTTAGTGGCGGTTCAATTTGTCATGTAAGTTTATTCTAAATTGATCCCTTAGTTTGTGTCCACCAGCATTCATGCTTGTTTGTTTTTTTTGTTGAAAATTCAGACTATTTTAATGATGACTACCCAACAAAAGGCAAGAGAAGTAACTTATTCATTGATCACCCCTTTTTCCAATTTTTTAATTGATCACCCCGAACACAGCATGTTACCAAAAGATGTTGGTCACATGAAGGTTTCTATTGAGTGACTAACCAGACCTGTCATATAAGTTTCTTGAAAACTTATACCTTTAGTAATATTAGTGGAGAGAATCACTTTAACTGACTCTCTTGGTTGTGGATGCTTATACACACCACTTACCATGGACTTAAGTTGAATATGCTATTGCAATCCTCATACTTATTTTCTGCAGGGTAACATGCTGTCTACGTGTGAAAGTGGTAAGTGCAGCTGTTTACACCTCAAAACTTTGACACCTCAAAACTTTCTAGTTTAGAATTTCTGTTGTAGAGTAAACAACAGGATTTTTCTTAACTTTCTTTACTCATAATACTATGCCTGACATGTTTTCACGATATGGTGGTTTCACAGTACCCTTAGTATTTTTATTCACTTTTTAAGTTTTTGAATTAATATCTAGATTCCTCTTGATACCGAAAAATTTTGGCCACTTTTAACCTATCACAATAGATCAATTAAAAATATAAACCTGGAATATTGTTTACTCTTGATATTGTTCTCTGAAAATGAATTGAGAAGATCTATCCATAATGTCTATATAAATCAGCAATATTTTCTGAATTCCTGAGTATTCAATTACACCATCCAGATAAAAGGCTATGATTTTAAGAATATTGTATTGTACCAATCTACCAGGCATGGATGTTATTACCATGAAACTAAACATATGAACCCTGATTTCAAGTTAGAGTTGGATATACATTTCTAATGGTGGAAATCAGTGGCATAGCTAGAAATAGCAAGAGATTTGGAGGCCCATGAGGCTTGGCTCTTTGAGGGGCCCCTCCAACATTTAGTGAAATTTGATGAAAAAAGAAAATCTTCAATAAATAGACATGTACTATCACTTGATTAATGAAAAACAACCACCTCAAAGGTTGAATTATTCTTTTTTTCTTTGCCAGTGTTAGCACACGTTATGGAAAGAAGTTTAAAACTCATAAGAACCCAGACCCATTTCTACTTGAAAGAACATTATGTGGGATTCTGGGTAGGAAAATTGATACAGTCACGTGACTGCACCAAGATGTTCAGTAGATGTCACTTAGTACACTTCATGAGTTAATATTAAGGATAAAATATAATATTATATAAGAGACTGTGTAGATCAATTAAATTGTATGTAACACCAGTGTCACAGTGGGTCCTTATGAGTTAACATGAAAATTAATACCAAGATATAATTAAATGCAACTCAGTGGTAACCTACAATTATATCCTTTTAGTTTGACACATTTTCTGATGATGATGAAAAGAAACATTGAAATATTAGCATTCTGAATGTCATGTGAATAGACATCAAAATATAAATATTTTATATTAAAATTTGTTAATTGAATATAATTGTGAACAAATGAGTTATTTTGGATAAATTCTTTTGTACACAAATGGGTTAGTTTGGATAAATTCTCATCATAATTGAAAATATAGTAACCATTTGGTTATTATTGAAATATTTCAATTATAATTGAAATCAGAGACAGCAAGAACATTATCTTTCCATTTATTAAAGTATGTTAAAGCAAAATTTTAGTAAAGATACTGAATTTGGAAAATGTATGGTGAAATTATTTTAATAAGGCACAAGAATCTCTGTTAAAATCTCATAACTATGACTAAACAATTTTACAGGTCAGAATTTGTTCTAAAACACAGGTCATATGAAGAATATGGTAACATTTGCACGAATGTAATTCAGTAGAATTCTGATAAATTATAAGAAACAAGTCTGGTTAATCAATCAATAGAAACCGTCACCAACATCTTTTGGCAGCATGCTGTGTTGAGGTGATCAATTAAAACATTGGAAAAAGGGGTGATCAATCAATAAGTTACTTATCTCGCGTTTTGTTGGGCAGTGATCACTAAAAACGTCTGAATTTTTAATAAACAAGCATGATTGCTGCCAGACACAAAGGAGTAAATGTTTAAATTTTCAGCCCTCTAGCTCCATTGGTGCAGCCTGTACACATGATACATATAGAGATAGCCAGCCTGCCAGACCAGCTTAAAAAGTGAAGAAACCTATTTTGACACTTTTCGTTGATGGTTTCGAACACTAATTATGCACTAAGATTTGCCAATTCTATATCAGCCTTTAGTGTATTAGTCATTCTGTCATGATTCTGAAGACAATTTATTTTGGTCAAACAATTTCCCTGGCATTGGATGAGCTTGTTCAAAAGTGAAATGCGAACATATTTAACGTCTGAGGAGGTGCCGGTGACTGGAAACTGGAATTGGCAAACCAAGTTCAAACTTTGCATGCATGCCCTTGGAAAAGGCATGAACCCATTTCTTCTTTATGGGTAGATAGCAGGTGAAGTGAGTGATACCTTTCTGTTGCTTTCTAAGTCTATTTTTCCATATCACAAAACCTCAAAGAACTTCAAAGTCTAGCCTCAAGACAGAGGAGCGTGGGGAAAACTTGTGATATATGCCCAGGCAGGGACAGCATCGCCATAGCCTGTGTAAGGGCAATATTTATATTTATATACAGGGTGTGTAGGGTATTTGAGGACCTATCATTACCAAGCTATTGCTTCCTTCAAACTAATTTATATACCTTTATTTTTTCTGATACATCATGGCAGATCATAATTTAACTTAAGAAATGAAAAGACACGCTGTTATTGTTGTCTTAAGTGCAAAACACAGCGATTTAGAAATTGCAAACTTTTTGAATGTTGCAAGATCATTTGTTCATAAAGTTTGGAAGGAGTTGGAAGCCTCCGTCAAAGATGTTTCACCTGTAGCTAAGCGGAAAGGGCATTCTCAATGTTCAGACACCAGAATTTGTACAACAGGTCCAGAACATTATCGATGATAACCCCAGAATGTCAATGAAGGCCATTTCCAGAGATCTCCAGGTGTCAAAGGGCACTATCAGAACAGTGGTGCATGAGGACATCCTATACAAGTCGAAAGGGAGACCAATCAATATCCCTACAATACCAAAGATTTACTGAAGGCCAGCATTGTCAAGATAATGTCCGAAATAAATAAGGACCATTTGATTCGGGCATACCAATTCTTCTGTTCCTGCATTCAAGCAGTCATTGATGCTGAAGGCGGTTATATAAAATACACTTGTAAAATAAGATTTTCATGAAAATATAATTTGCTCAGATATGTTTGTTTTTCCAAAAAAATTAATTTGTCCTCAAATACCCTACGCACCCTGTATTAATGTCTGATTATTATTTCCACCCTCTATTTGATACACTCCTTCACAAAGTATAATTTCATTGTTTTATGTTTTTACAGCCCCCACCCTGTTATAACATGGGTGTTGGGCCAAAAAAGTCAACTACGTTATAACCGAGCCGTAATAATTTAGCTATTTTGGAGCTAGATTCAATTATTTTGATTCACAACTGCGCTATAACAAACCGTGTTATATTGGAGGAGGCATGTATAGTGATGATATGATTATGCTTCACTTGAACTGCTATTGCAGATTCTGGCAATTTCTGTTCTATATATGATTAGCTTACCCTGCATTATTTCATGCTCTGATGATGTCTAATGGATATATAACAATAACAAGTTTCCATTTGTTAGCTTCATTATATTTGTACTTTAAAATTCTCTCATGATTAAACTTTTCCCTGCTCTGTGATTTTGGCTGGATTATCTTCAATTGTCTGCCACCAATATTAGCCACTCATCATAATCTATGGGGAAATAATTTATGAGCACATTGTACGAACCTCACTCCATTCTTTTTTATTCACTTTGAACAAGAGCTTTCACACTTATGGATTATAGGGTGCCTCCAATGACTTATTAGTTATCTAAGTACTCCTTCCCAAATTGGCAAGTCATTTAATGATCTATCACAGACTTTCTTCAAATCATTTTACTAAATGTCTGTCCGTCTGTGATCACAAAGCTCAAGAATGGCCAGAGCTATAGTCACCGAATTTTCTGTAGTTACTAATGGGACACCGGAGCAGGTTTCTAGTGAGATAGTTTTTTCAAGTTTTTAGTGAAAGCTTCGATTTACAATGTATGTATCATGATAAATTGGTACGGCTGGTTTCACATTTACCTAAAAATGTACTATTACTTTAATTCAACAAATATCTGTCTGTAAGTCTGTGTTAGCATAACTCAAGGATGGCTAGAGCTAAGGCCACTAAAATGTTTGTGATTCCTAATAGGACCCTTGAGGATGTTTCTCACATAGTAGTTTTTGAAAATTAAAAAAATAATAATGTAGGGTCTGCTTTCATGCTCACCCAAATAATAATGATCTGATTTCCATGTATCTATAATATTAAAAGTCTGATTTTATTTTTCTGTATGCAACCTCTTAGCCAAAATGGTGCATTGTAGCCAGATGTATAGAATTATGGTATCCCTACAGTTTTGCACCGCCTTATAAAATTCCTCTCAGAGGCTCTGTCTGTGAGTATTAGGGATTTTTCTTTACTAAGGAGACACACTTTGCTCTCATTATAAATTAGTGTCTTTCTTTTCATGGGTAAAAGGCATTGTAACTAGTTTCACCAATCCTGTGTTATATAAGACCAGTCATCTATAATCTGACCACTGAATGCACTGGGAATGTATAAAAGCAGTATTCTGAGTCTAATCCTCAGCCAGGCTGCCAAATTTGACAAAGATTGGTTTAGCAGATAAGAAGGTTATACTCTTGAGAGTCAGAATAAAAGCTTTGAATTCCCAGAGAACATTCCTGGATGGAAATCCAAACATTTGATGAAGACCAAAGAGAGCATATTGGGACAAAATCTAATAAGATATTACAGCCAAATCACGTTGGATACACCAGTTCTTGTGCGATCACTGAAGTTAAGCAACGTCCAAGTTAAGCCGAGTCAGTACCTAGATGGGTGATTGCTTTGGGTATACTAGGTTTCCGTAAGCATTGGGGATCCTCCTAGGAGGAGACCGATCTCTACACTACTCTAAATAACGTAATCAGCAGACCATGTCGCAAGAATGTCAGACAAACGCTGGACATCACAACTCACAACGTGGATCCCCAGAGATCATATAAGAAATTGGGGCCGGCAGAAAATAAGATGGCATGACAATTTAGACAAGTTCAGGAGATATTGAAGGCTCGACACCCACAATAGAGAGATCTAGTGAATCTTGGAAGTCTATGATGAACTTACATTGCTATATGGAAGAGTTGCCAAACTAGTAAGCTAATTATTTTCCCCCTGCTCAGAATCCATAATGGCCCCTGCAATCTCAGGGATTGAAAACAGATTGTGTGCTTGTTCAAATACTTATGAGCAATACTTTTTTATGTATAAATTATCATTGATAAAAAAGTATTTGCTGATGACATTTCCATGATGTCAGAAGCATTGGAAGAATTACAAAACATGTTGACTGATCTGAATAGGGAAAGTAAAAATGTAGGGTTACAGATGAACAGAACAAAGACAAAAGTAATATTCAATGATAAAGTCCAAAAAAAGCCCATAGGAATAGAGTGAGAAGCTTTAGAAGAGGTTAAAGAATACGTTTACCTAGGTCAGCTAATAAAGTTAGAGAAAGACCATGAAAGCAAAATAAAATGATGCGTAACGATTGGCTGGGATGTGTTTAGTATGAATAGAGACATATTGAAGACCACCTTGCCAATGTGCTTAAAGCATAAATTATACAATGAATTCATAATACAAGCTATGACTAACGGATGTGGAACATGGAAACTAACAAAACAAACTGAGAACCAACTTAGAATCGCACAGAGAGGCATGGAAAGAGCAATGCTAGTGATAACTCTAAGAGATAGAAAAAGATCAACATGGATCTGAGGAAGGACAAGGGTAAAGGATATTATATAGGGTGGGCCATAAGTCGCATTGGAGTTTAACCATTCCATAATTCTTTTTCTAAATGTGGTTATTACAAAGTTTGAATTACAATATAAAATGTAATGTTTAAATGTATCTTTAGAATCAAGTATAGAAAATTATGTCTTTCAAATGATGCCCTTTTGCCTCCTCACAAAGTCTTGCTCTTTTGAGTGAATTTTCTTCTGTTATTGCTTAAATTTCCAATTGAATATTGTTTTTTAGCTCTTGAAGGTTTGTTGGATTGCTTTTATATACACGCTCCTTCAGATTTACTCACAGGAAAATCTCTGGGGCAGTCAGATCAGGCGGACGAGGAGGCCATCGAATTTCCGAGTTTCTGGAAATTTTCTGTTCTCCAAAAAATCGTTCTCAGGAGTTCCATGGTTTGATTGGCAGTGTGAATTGTGGCTCCATCTTGCTGAAACCACATCCCTGGAGTATTGACCAGCTCTGGCACCAATAAATTATTGAGCATTGATCTGTACCATTCACCATTAATGCTCTCAGCTGCTCCATTGGCGTCTTCAAAAAAATAAGGGGCAATTATCCGTTGGGCCATAACTTCACACCAGATTGTGCAGCGAAGAGGATGGATTTCACACTGATGTAATTTCCTAATTTCTTGGATTTTCACTTCCCAACTTTCCCAAGTAATGCAAATTTTCTTTATTAACAAATCCATTTAAATTTGTTTTACAAAACTTTGCAAGGAAGCAGAAGAGCATCATTTGAACGACATAACTTTTCATATTTGATAAATCTAAACCATAAATATTACATTGTAATTCAAACTTTGTAATAAACTCAATTAGAAAAAAGAATTATGTAATGTTTTAACTCCTATGCAACTTATGGACCACCCTGAACAAAAAATAAAGTGGAGATGGGCTGGACACTTAGCAAGAAGAAATGACAACAGATTGAGAAAATAGTTAACTGATTAGTAACCATGGGACAGTAAACACTGTAGGAAAAAGACCAGACACAAGGTTTGCAATAAGACATGGCAGAGATCAGCACAATCGCAGATGTTATGGAAGGAGATGGGAAAGGCCTTTGTCCAGCAGTGTACTTCTAATGGCTGATGATGATGATGAGGATGATATACTGGGGGCTGTAATGCATTTGGTAAAAATATCTCACCGTGTTTCTGTGGAGTTTGAGTGGTGTCTTCACAGTGGTTACTTACATTAAGACTTAATAATTCACTATTTCAAAGCTGTTAATAGTATAAATAAATGTGTATGTCTTATCAATTTCATCTGTGGTTTTATTAAAAAGTTACTGAACTCAATAAAGTGGAAGAGTCCATTGTTTCAAATGGTGGGTATGAGATATTTGTATCAGCAAAATTGTTACCTTTAAGTGGGAGAGTCCATTGTTACAGACTGAGAAACTAACATAAAAGGTCACACAGTTCGTTTTATAGATAGATTGGTAATCTTATACCAATGACACAATATTAGAGCATGAAACAGATCAAAGAACATAAGTTAAGCAGGTGTGAATAGAAAAAAAGATCATCTGGATCTTAATGCTTCATCAAGATTCTATGGCTACTTTATGTATCACACAACATGATTCTCTGTATGTCTCTAATCACTTAACGATATCATTCAGAAGTGAAGTTTATCTCATATACATTTAAGTTTATATCTAGTTTAATCAAATTGTAACATATATAGTTTTTTATACTTAATTTATGGAAATAAGTTAACTAAACACATTCTCACCTCACAATTTGATATGTAATAATGATAGTTATAAAGACAATTATTAATTAATTAATAATTAATTGGGAACCAATATCAGCTCATCATCAGTGTTAGCGATTGCTAAACGGGTGGCCTAGACCGTATAAACAAATAAAGAAATGAGCACTGTGCAGGGATTGAAACCGCGTCCAACCCGGAAGCAACCTATACGCAGTCCTGCTCTTTACCACTGAGCTAACGACGCTCATTTCTTTATTCATTTATATACGATCTAGGCCACTCGTTTAGCAATCACTAACACCAATGCCGGGTTGATATGGGTTTAATTATTTAATTATTAATTATTAATAATTGTCTCTATAATTATCATATTCTGCGCGGATACAAATTTATCCATTCCTTGATTTCATATGTAAGAATGAAAAAATGCCTATACATTTCGTTCTTGTCTAGCGATTCACAAAGACCTGGTGGTTACTATGTGGCTTTTAGATTAAATAAATTTGAATATACATTATTTTCTTTGTCTTTTAACATTCACTGAGGAAGGAAACATTTGTATTGGGTAATGTAAACAGTTTGTTTATTTTAAGTAAAAATAAAACAAATTTTTAATATTTTCCACATAACTTTATTGAACACTGTTTTGTTCCACTATCTTCTGCCATCTTTCAGGCAACTGTAATAATTTTTGTCTGGTCACCAAAGAAACCTGTAGTCTAGCATTATCCTGATGGTATATTGCGCCCTTTCTGTTAACTAATTCTGGACGCTTTTTATCGATTGCTGCCTTCTGGCAGTAGCACTGGTTCAAATCAATTGTTTGCTTCTTCAGAAGGAGCTCATAGTAGAAGGCTCCTTTGAAATCCCACCTCATACACAGCATCACTTTCTTTGGATGAAGACCAGCCTTTGGTATGGTTAGTAGTGGTTCATTTCACTTATTCAATAATCTTTTGCTTTCTTTCTTCTTCAGGTTCCATATCTTTCGATGTAGGATGACACAGTGGTTATTTACTGTGTCTGACTACGGGATAATACTTGGTAGGGCCCCTATCCTTTCCAAGTTGGCTTTTTTGATGCATCCTAGTGTGCCCTTACATGTGCCACTCATGTTTGCTGGGGCGCCTTCAAAGTCGGATCTTCCGTCTTCTCTGCCGTTGCAGACTTCTGTCCTTGGATGTACCATCTTGGAAATTGCAAATCCCCAGGCTTTCCATGTTGTTATAAAGTATCCACTATTCATTGTCCATCACAATTCGTTTCAAAAATGGAATATTTAAATGTTGATTATTTTCTTTCCAGTTTAATGTTAGAATCAATGAACAAAATATGCCAATTTTGACACAAAAAAATGCACAGTTGTGAGAATGTAATCAAAAGCTATCTTTTTTTAATGAAAATTGTTAAAACTAAACACTTCTAATGCCATCAAAAAAAAAAACCTGAACAAAATTTCATTTTTAAAAGGAAATAAACACCAAAGGAGAAGTCTTTTTTTATTATGGAAATATTAATTTTCTTATTGAATTTTTATTGTCTTTCACACCTCAAAAACTTGTAACATTTGAAGAGAAATAGTTATGTTTTCATGTAAATAAATTTATTATAACAATTCTATATGATTTTTTTGTCTTTTTTTTATTTATTGTATTGCTCAGTGAAGCATCTCAAAAGTATGAAAGTTAGCGTTTCTTCTATCAAGGCTTTATTTCTGTAGTTTTGTTTTGATAGGTATTAAAAATAGAATCTTCTTTTTGTGCATGTACTTTTTCTTTAATTTTGTAAAAATGTATGAAAGTCAGACAGCGTATTGACAAAAACAGTTTTTTAATCAAATGTCTATGAATAAAAATTGTAAGCAAAAAACTCAACTTTTTTCTTCTTTTTCTCTTGTTGCAGTTCATAATGTACTTTTCTAAAGAAAAAAGTCTTTGTAAAGATTGCAAAAGTGATAAATATATATTTTCCTACATTGATTTCTGTGTCCTCTCTTTCTTAAAATTTCATCCATGATGTAGTTTTAATATTTTTTAACATCTTACCATATTTTCAAAAGTAATTTTAGGGGATTACTCACTATTTATCTTACCGTGGACAGTGATGGAAATGGGTTTTGGGATCTAGGTATATGATAAGGCTGGGTTTTGGGAACTGGTATATCGTAATGTCTCCATTAGTAGACATGGAACATACAAAAAACCTG
>VCCN01004508.1:3467749-3482934 GCA_006491835.1 Architeuthis dux | reverse complement strand
GTTGGGCAGTGATCACTAAAAAAGTCTGAATGCTGCCAGACAATGATGGGTTCAATTTAGCATAAACTTGTATTGCAAACTGAATCCCCACTAAAAACTTATTTAGGGGGGGGGGATTTTCAGTGAATGCTGCCAGACACAAACTAAGCGACTAATTTAGCATAAACTTACATTGTAAATTGAATCCCTCATTAAAAACCTATGGGGGGGATTTTAAAAAAAAACAAGTTTTTCCTGACATAATAAGAAGTAAATGTTTAAATTTTCAGTCCTCTAGCTTTATTTTATATGCATCATACATATATAGCCAGCCAGCTAGATCAACTTAAAAACTGAAGAAACCTATGTTGACAGTTTTGGTTAACGGTTTCTAATTAATTTTAACTGGACATGTGCTGAATGGATCACTGTATGATTATCATTTTTTTTAACTTGAGTGTGAATTGTGCTCTGGTGTTCATAATTTTGTTTGTATTGTTGCCAATTTCCCACTTTGAGTTTCTAAAAAAAACTTTGCATAGTCCTATTTTTCATACAACAGATAATATTATTAAAAAAACGTGTTTTTTTCGGGTTATTAATGAGAATGAACAGGCGTGAACTTTTCAGGAATCATTTATTTAGATTCAGAGTTCCACAGTTCTTTTATTTTAACTTATTTTGTTTAGTTTCTCTGCTTTGTGTTGAGGTTTTCTTTTTCTAAATTTTAGTGTATGTGGGGGGAAAAATTAAAATACCAAATTTTGGGTTAATAATATTGAAGTCACAAGATTTTTATGCATAAAGAATGTTAGTGAACAAGATGAAATCCTTTATTGGTGTGTATGAAGTGCAATGGAAAAACAATTTTTAAACCTTTTCATGAAAGCTTTCAGAAGTAAATCATTGCCTAAAAGGTGTGCCTATATATGGTTAGGGCATACAATAAATTGTGCATTCTTTTACAGGGTCCTTACAATAGTGATCATGGAAATCCACTGCCACTTTTCTGGAGGGTGGGCAAAAGGATATATCTTATCTGTTACTAGTGAAGAATAACACCATCTTTTTATATGGGTACATTAAGTATGGGTTACATAAAACAATTGTACAGCACCTTTATGCTTTATTGACTATAAGGTTCCAACTTTCAAACACCCTCACCCTAGAAGGCCTGATCCAGGGGTGGGGTGGGCAATGCCCTGTTTGACCCCCCCCCCTGCCCCTGCAGACACCCATGACAGTTATGACTATTTTGAAAAAAGAAATAGGTGCTGTAATAACCAGCTTTAATAATCTGTTTGATCTTGAGATATTCTTTACTATGCAACAGTGCTTTCAAGAGCAGTGTGCCTGAAGATTCTTATCATTGTCTTTCTTCTTTTAAGAGATTGTTGCTATTTATCTGATAATCAAAGATATGCCATCAGCAATATAAACAAGTGTAGCTAGGTAAAGTGTGTGGTTGCTAAAATGTTTTCAATAAACATTTGATAAGCATCTTGAACTGAAATGATTTCTGTGAGAAAATACATGTAGAAATTTATCTAGACAATCGGTTCACTCTTTGTTTCCTGTTGGTTAAGAAACATATCACTAATTAATACTCTTTTGAATACTTAGCTTTCTACTAGCTTAGAATGCCAATGAAGTATATAGCTAAAACAATTGCTAAATATATTTTGTATGCTGCCTTGAAATAGGATGAATGCTCCTGTAAATAGAATTCAATAAACAAGTCAAATGAAAGAACTGCAGCAAATTATTTGCTTGTAGGATTTTACTGAATCATTCATCTCTTCTAAATTTAAGAGGTTAATGCAGTTTTATTGACAAGCTTTGTGCAAGGATCTTTAAAAATTGTTAGGCCTCCATCCTTTTTTCTTTCTCACCAGCACTGTAATTAAAATACAGCATTCTTCTCCTTTGTCTGAGTCTTTTAAAAAAAAACTTTTCCTCACACTCTACAGTTTTTTACTAGTATCATTTCAGACCTCTCTCTCACACACACATAGCTATATTTGGAGTGATGGGATAATTCTTCCTGTCTAGTACAAAAAGTGCAGTATCCTTCAAAGGACATTGACATATATGATCCTCTATGTCAGCCTTTATGGCTTGTAAACATTAATCTTTCAGACCCATGTAGGATCCAAAACAATTATCTTTCAGTGATTTACTGCATATTTATGTTTACTCAGTACTTCATCCTGTCAGTAGACAATGGTAATCCAATGCTGTAAAACCACCACAAATAATTGTGGAAATAAAAAAATAAGTTAAAGGAAAAATTCAACCTAGTCTATTTTATCGATTACATCATGAGATCAACTCTAAATATTGGAATCTGTTTGAATCTGTGTTGTTATAAAGGCCTTTTCAATTGTGATAACAAAAAAGTTCAGAAGGAAAGACTATTTTCTTTTACCATATATCCTTGAATATAAGATGAGGTTTTTTTATTATTTATTTATTGATTTATACTCAGGTCAGTCAAAAATGACCAATACTTTTCCCTATATGAATACAGCATCGGTAGCCAATATGCATATTAGCAAGTGATAATGCCTGTTGTTTTAACTGAAATAATTACCATGGTTTGCACTATTAGGTCCATATTGTGTAATATCCTTTTAAAAACCTTTTTTTAGGTAGACTCATTATCACTGATGAGAATTTCACTTTTATGACCTGAAAACAATGAAAATATTGAAGATGAAAGAAATTCATGTTTTGGTGACAGTTGACCAAGTGCCATAAATGGTGTATTCAGAAGAGGGGGATGTCTCTCATGACAACATTATAGAAAACTTAAGAACTCGGCTTATATTTGAGATTTTCTGAAATTTTTTGCTCAATTCTGAACTCGTCTCATACTCATGGTCAACTTATATTTAAAAATATATGGTATTTGCTTCATAATGTTTAATAGCAGATTGTGACATCGTTATTAAGAAAGTGACATTATTTTGCTGTGAAGGACATGAATTTACTTATCATCTGGCTAGAAGTTCTCATCTTTATTCATTACTTCTGTTATCCTCACCAAATTCCCAATTAGGCAGCTTCTAATGAACACATTTGTATTATTGGTAAATTTTAATCTTGCTTCTGTGAATGTCTTTGTGTTTTGGATTCTCAGGGCTGAATTTGAAGCTTCTCAGCTTGCCTAGAAGTATTTCAAATGTTTGTATTGATTGTTTCAAAGCAAATTTCAGCTCCCAATTATAAACTCCTCTTTCAGTTTAGTTCATCGCTTGCCTGACCAATTTGTAAGCA
This sequence comes from Architeuthis dux, assembly GCA_006491835.1. Taxonomy (NCBI): domain Eukaryota; kingdom Metazoa; phylum Mollusca; class Cephalopoda; order Oegopsida; family Architeuthidae; genus Architeuthis; species Architeuthis dux. The sequence goes on along the minus strand of VCCN01004508.1, from coordinate 3,479,676 downwards.
CCAATTCTTTCAGGCAGTCTTTGGACAAAAGTAGCTTATGGGAACCACTCAATATTTTTGCAAATAAATGTGCTGCAAAAAGTGTTAGTACAGTTCACACGCCTGGTAACTGTAGTTGGAGAAAGATAAAAATCTTTTAGAAAAAGTCCAGAGACGAGCAACTAAGTTACTACCAGAATTAAAAAGTAGGAGGATTGAGTTAACATCGTTAGAAAGTAGGATTAAGATTATGCATGGTTTATAAATAGTAAACCCTGATGTATTACTAGAAGACTGAGAGGCCACACATATACGGTAGAAGCAAATAGAAGTAGATTGAATATCAGAAAATTCTGTGGTAGGACTTTGGAATAGATTACCAGAATATGTAGTGCTATCAACAGATAAAAATGATTTTAAAAAGAATTATGATTACACCACAACAAAAGGTTTAAGGCCCTAGACATTGTTTAAATATGATTATGATGTATATGCTTGTATATACAAATTGTATACTTTTTTCACACCAAAATAAAATATTCAAAAAATGTTCTAATGTTGGTACTATTCTTTTTATCTTTAAAAATTTGAAGAAATCTATAAAAAATATGAATTGTGTTCATCAGAAGCTGCCTTATTGGGAATTTGGTGATAATAACAGAAGTAATGAATAGAGATGAGAACTTTTTTCCAGATGATAAGTAAATTCATGTCCTTCACAGCAAAATGATTTCACTTTGATTGTGGTGTAGTAAAAACTATGTGGTGGTGGTAAAATGAAATTACCTTGATGAAAATGCTACCAGTATGGTTTGAACCATACATTCATGATTAAAAAAAACTGTCTGTTTAGTCACTCAATAGAAACCGCCATATGACCAACATCTTTAAGCAGCATGTAGTGTTGGGGGTGATCAATTAAAAAATTGGAAAAATGGGTGATCAATGAATAAGTTACTTCTCTTGCTTTTTGTTGGGCAGTGATCACTAAAAAAGTGTGAATTTAAAAAAAAAAGTGTGAATGCTGCCAGACACAAACTAAGGGATCAATTTAGGATAAACTTACATTGCAAATTGAACCCCCATTAAAAACCTATTTAGAGGAGGAATTTTCAAAAAACAAAAAAACATTTTCCCTACTTATTGAGTGGAGTGTGTGTGCAAAATTTCAAGTTTCTACTATGAACAGTTAGGGCTTGGCGTAATCTGGATTGATAGATATATATAACTGTCAGAGCACATGAATAACCTAAACCCAGCAACAGTGTTTAAACCGGTCTGTTGTGGGTAGCAGTGATTAATAAAATAGTCTTTGCTTCTGAACTTTACCTTTTAATTCTTTGCTTTTCAGAAAGATGATAACTAGATCATCAAATTGTATTCAGTAATTAATTCTTTCAACTTCTAGACTTTATAATTGCTGTTGTGGTAGAATGTAAGGATGGAGTAAAGGATTTAAGTAAGTAGATGGAATATTCTCAGACAGTCTTTTGTTTGGTACCAATCATACCATTCTAATATTGCTGACTTGGGGTATTGACACCTAACCTCCAATCTGTCCATTTAAATGATAATTTCTAATTTTAGAATGAGCCTAAAGAGGAAGAGCCATTTATCTTTGTTTCAGATAGAGACCCTCCTTATTGTTGGAGGGCATTTTATTATAATCTAGATTGGTCAAGTATCTTAGATATAATCTTACACCTCTTGGCCATGAATCTGCTGATTAGATCACAAAGCCAAATCCAAAGTGTTCCGTACTTACCTTTTATAAACTCAGAAGTATTAACTCAAAGGAACTCTTAGATTAGAATCTTCCTTCTACTAAATGACTTTGTAGTAATGATCCCTGATACCTTGAATGAAATGTCCGACCTCTCTGCTTTCTACATAGCCAAGCTAAACATACTTGTCTGAAATATTATTTGCAGAGAGGAAAGTGCATTTTAGAAGTAATGGTAGTTCATGGAGAGAAATTATGCTGTGAATATTCACAAATGGCTCTTAAAATAAACTACTGAACAGTGAGTAAAAGCCTTTGCTCTTGAAGAGCAGCTAAGAGTACAGATTAAGTAAATAAACTAACCTTTTCTAACACTGGTTTATTGCTGGGTTTAGGTTATTCATGTGTTCTGACATTTATATCTATCTATGTATCTATCTATGTATCCAAACTTCTGTAATGAAATACACTCTGGTCATGTGTTCACTTGCTGGGGGAAGGAGGGTAGAGAAGAATGACGTTTTCCGGTGATAGTATTGACACTTGCTCCAAAACGCCATATCAGGTTCAGGAGGCGTTCGACCAATCAGTTCCGCTGGGGATCTTTAGGACGTTGATTCAAATTGGGCGTCAGTTAGTCAGTTGTGGACACAGGAGCAACGGGCCAACAACCTAGGAGCTGGAGTCCTCACCCATCAGGTGAGGGAGGAGTAGGAGGAAGAAATAAATACGGTCTGATTTGAACTACTACCATCACTGTCAGTCCTTCAATAAAGTAACAACTCGTTAGAATTTCAATAGAAACAGTATTCAATACCCTGATTGATCTGTAAACCGGCCCAGCATCAAAGCTATCAACAGAAATAAAAGGAACCCACATTCTCCATGAAATTAATGAATTTTGTTGTCTTTCTCTCCGGCCACGTGGGAGAGCCATTCTCCTGTATGGACCAACTGTTTTATTTCCCCCCACAGATTCATCTGTTGAAATTTTGCACACACACTCCCCTCAGTGAGTAGGGAAAATGTTTTTTGAAAATTCCTCCCCTAAATAGGTTTTTAGCGGGGGCTTCAATATGCACTGTAAGTTTATGCTAAATTGGTCACTAGTTTATGCTCGCTTGTTTTTTGAAAATTCAGACCTTTTTTTAGTGATTACTCCCAACAAAATGCGAGAGAAGTAACTTATTCATTGATCACCCCTTTTTTCAACTTTTTAATCAATCACCCCCAACGCAGCATATATGGGTGGTGGTGATTCATAATTTCCCTTGGATGCTAGTTGGTTAATATGTTGTGACGAAGGCTTGAATTGATTTTGTTCACATCTTGAATTGATTTGGATGAGATCTAGGTTTTTAGCGGGGGGTTCAATATGCAATGTAAGTTTATGCTAAATTGGTCACTAGTTTATGCCCGCTTGTTTTTTGAAAATTCAGACCTTTTTTTAGTGATTACTCCCAACAAAATGCGAGAGAAGTAACTTATTCATTGATCAACCCTTTTTTCAACTTTTTAATCGATCACCCCCAATGCAGCATATATGGGTGGTGGTGATTCATAATTTCCCTTGGAATGCAGAGTTAATATGTTGTGATGAAGGCTTGAATTGATTTTGTTCACATCTTGAATTGATTTGGATGAGACCTAGGGAACCTAAATCTTTCCAAATTGATTTGTTCCTAACTGAGCGGCTGATTTTATTTTCTGTGCAAATACCAGCAGCTAAAGAGTTGGACAGTCATGTTAGCACAGTGCTTCCTGGAGGAAATTTGAATTTCCGGGATATAAATTTGGTTCTTCCTGTGAGGTGTCAGTCATAAGATACTTTGATTTTGTGTCATGAAGAGAGTGAACCAAGTGTTACTAAACAGCTTGCTTTGATAATGAGTAAAAATAATGAAATGCTACAATATCTCTTTTTGTTTCTCCAAGCACTTATTGATTGAAGTCTTGTGTACCTGACTATACATATTATCTTTTCCAATACTAGGATTTATAGCTAACAGGAAAATGATTCATGTTCATTGTTTAAATTATCTTTCCACTTGGGTTTGTCTACTGATTTCTATAAAATCCTGATTTAGAAAACATAATCTCTGAAGAATGTTTTTTTATGAAAAAGACAGTTAAATGCTTTAATGTTTAAAACAATAAAAAAGAGATTGAATTGGAAGTTACTAGAAAGCCCACTAGATCATGTCCATTTTATTTTTGAGGTTATAGGGACTTTTTTAAGCAGCTTAGTGAAGTTTTTATATTTAATTCAATTTTGTGTTTTAAAAGATTTGTTATAAGCTAATTATCTAATTAATACAAAGACTAAGTTTTCTGAGATTTGCAAAGCTGAAGTTACTTTCACAAAAAATATCATACTTGGAGGATTGAATCATAAACTGCTCATATCATATTTTCTGGCAAACAGGTGTGTATGTACCAGTCACTTCGACCCATTGGCTTTCCCTAAACTATGAACTTTAGGATATAATATGCAGAGTAATTTTTAAAGCAAAGCATTATCTATTATATGGCTGAAAATAAATTCAGTAAAACATATGACTGAATCCAGTGCCTGATTGACCTATACCTGGGCCCCTAGGCTATTAGCAATATGAACCATCCCCCCTGTTTCATGTAATTTTAAATAAGTAATGCAATCTGTCAATCGTGTGAATAAAGTGGATTGTTATGTGCTAATGTGTAATATATTCATTCCATTCTTTAAAGAGATATTTGTTAGGACATTTTTATTAAGTTTTAAGATATTATCAACAATATCTTAATGGACTTGGAAAAAACATATCGCAAAATGTATCTATAGTTAGCGCTCATAGTGAGACTTCATATCGGGGAACATATTTTGACAGTTTTATTGTTTAATTCATTTTCCCTGTAGTTGTAGTAGTGATACATTTCTAAATTGCTATTTATTTTGGGGACCCCTTCAATGTCTTGGGCCCTACACCCTAGCATAGTTTGCGTATAGGCTACTCCGGCTATGGTCCTGTCAAAAATAAAATTAAGAAAAATATGAATATTCCAGAATTTTTCCGGGCCCCTGTCAGCTACGGGCCCCTGGGCTTAAGCCTACTCAGCTTTATGGTATAACCCGGCCCTGACAGAATCATGAAAACTGGTCCTGAGAATGAATACAAGCTTTTATTGTTTATAACTTTCAGAAGAGTCTTTAACATTCCAACTTCTGTTCAGACAAAGATGGAAAGAATATTTAGAATTGTCAGAACAAAAGTTAGAACAAGCTTTTTTATTTTATTGTTACCTAACAATTTGGGCATTATGCAGTGATGACAAAAATTACTGTTAAATTAACAAATGTGTATTTAATTTTTTGTGAGGCCTTCTTGAGAACATAATTATTGGATATAGATCTGTCTCTTAAACTTGAATATTATTTATAAATTCTCTCAATAGAATTGTTAATGGCAGATATTGACTTTTTACTTTGGCCACTTATTTTAACCTAATTAAACTAAGTAACAAAGTGAAATATACATAAGAACAGACAATAATTTGTCCATTAATTCATTTGTAGTCAACATTCAATTTAGAATTTTAATTAAAAATGTAAAGCCTATGTTCTACCTCACAAAGAAATGGTGTTTCAAATAACAGAAATGATCAAATACTTTGAAATTACAACAGATTTAATATAACTAAGAATCATGCAACACAATTTTGTATATAATATACATAAATATCTGTTTATTCCTGTAGACTCCTTGTGAAGCATTGGGCTTGTAATGAAATACACTTGAGCCATGTGTTTGTGTGTTCACTTCCTGAAGGAAAGAGGGTACAGAAGACTGAAATTTGGAGGTGTAGTATTATTAGGTTTTGTGCTCAGCTGGAGATGTCAGATTCTGGACCAGGATTTGGGTCAAACGGTTGACCGGGTCACACGGAAGTCAGAGATTCAAGAAAATGCGTTCGTCCAATCAGCTCTGTCAAGTATATTTTTAGTGCTCAGTGATTTTAAATCGGGAGTCAGTCAGTTCGACACACAGCAGCGACAGGTTAACCAATGTGGCCTGATTTGAACTGCTATCATCATTCTATTGTTCATTCATTCAGTAAAGCAACTAGGAACAGAATTTAACCAGCTCGCTAGAAAAACAGAATTCAATATCCAATTGATCCACGAACCAGCCCTGCATCAAACTTATCAATGGAAATAGAAGGAACCCACATTTTCCTTGAAATGAATGAATTTTGTTGTCTTTCTCTCCAGCTACGTGGGAGAACCTTTCTCCTGTATAGTCAAACTGTTTTAGTTCCCTCCACAGACTTCTCTCCCATACAACCGGGATTATACTACAGGCTGCAGCCGCACCATGTAATGCTGCTGTGGTTTCAGTAGCAATTAAATTTTATAGGTGGAGTTGTTAGCCTCATGCCCAACCCTCCTCCTTTAGCCAGGCTTGGGACCATTTATTTCTGTCAGAGTAACCTTCTCTTAGATGGACTGCCTTACAAGGGTAAAGGGGTCCAACTACCCTGCTATTTACCCATAGCTGGTGGGGAAAAAGTGGATTCAAGGGCATTGGTGCATAGTGAACATAGGCAGCCCTCGTTCAAACTTGAACTTGGTTTGCCGATTCAGTTTTCTGTACCGATAACCACTACGCCACTTCCCACCTATATGCAAAATATTTACAAAAATATATATAAATATATGCAAAAACACATTGCACATATTATTCTCCTGTAAAATTAAATTGTTCAAAAATTTGTTTTATGATTCAACTGAGATATACTATTTTAATGATTTAGTTCATGCCTCAACAATTTTAATTATGTCTCATTTCTTTTGAATTTCAGATTATAATGTCTCCAATGTATTTGTTCATTAATTGAATGTCTAAAAAGCTAAAAGAAAATAATTATTAACGAAGATGTATTTATTGATCATTTATTGACTGAATAAATGGGGATGAAGTGTAGAATATTATTAATCAAATTAACTGTTTCTCTTATAATGTTAGTTTGGCACAACATTTGTAGCTTTTTCATTCAATTTTATTAAGATTTTGTTTTTAGATTTTATGCTTCCCAGATTTGTTTGAATTAATTCTTGAAGGACAGGTTTTTTTTTCTGTAAAATGTTATGAATGGAAATGTGTTCAATCTTGAGTTGGAAACATTTATGATAAGTCCCATGGAGTTGTTTTTGCAAAGTCAGTTATCAACAATATTCTTGTTATTCAAAGTATGATAAATGCTTTTATCAGTAATTTGAGAATATCCACATTGCTTTTTGTGGAAACCCAGATTACAGCTTTTGCCTACATCAAATTTTGAAGACTTAATGTGAGATTCCCTCAATATAGTGTGGTTCATGATATAAGGTGTGTGTGTCATGGAGCCCAACATTTTTTGGCTATTTTTGTCTACTTGTCCAGAAAAACATAAATAAAAACATAATTTTATGAAAAGACTTACTTAATACAAAAAAGAAATTAAATTTGTTTAATTTGCAATCAATTAACATATAATTACATGGTGGTTTACATATAATTTCTTTGAACAGAAGAACTTGTTTTGGCACTCATAATTCACTTATCCGTGGTTCAGTTATATTCTTGGCCCCCAACACCTGTGTTATAAAGGGGCCTACTGTATATCTGAGAAACATTCTTAAAACTCAGGACTGGTCAGCCTACTGGGATAAGATTTTAAACAGCATATAATTTATTAGACAATGGATATGATAAAATTGTCCTAAACTAATTCATATTATCTATTTATTTATACAGTCCGGTACAGATCCCTATTCTGGACTAATTTGTAAAAATAATATTTTAATGTTTTTAAGAATTTAAAAATCTTAAACTTTTCCTTTTTGCTTAATATTCATATTACTTTCTAAGATACATTCATTAATATCTTAATATTATGGAGCAAATGTCTACTTATGTATCTAGGCCAGTGCTTCTTAAACAATTTCAGTGTCAGTCTTTATCACAAAATTTCATTTAACCATGACTAAACTTTCTTATGTCTTTAATCATTTCCATCTTATTCCCCCTTGTGTATAATTTTATACATAATTCATTTTATATCATGAGGTCTCCCTTAAAAGGTTGTATTAAAGTAAATTTGGAAACTATTCTGCATCTTTGAAATTAGCAAACTATATGTAGAGAGAAAAACATCAAATTTCCTGCTCTACTGCCATTAAAAAAAACAAGGGCTTCCCAACCACTTTGATGGTAATAGCTTTTTAAATATAGAAAAGTATAAATATCTGAGTAAATTAAGTCATTCATCCTTCATGTTTCATTCACCCTTCATTCACCCCTCTTGTTTCATTCACCCCGAAAATAATTTCATTCACTCTTGGGTGAATCATTCACCACTTTAAGAAGCATTGCTTTAACCTGTGATTTCAGAAGTAAAATAAGAAAAATGATTTTGAATACATGACTAAATTATTCATTTAGTTTAATCCCACGCAACTATATTAAAACTGCAGAAAACAAAATGTCAAGACTGGATGTCCTTCTATCTGTTTAAATTGTACAAAGCCTTCTTCCCTCCTGTTGAATGAGTGCAGAAAATCAGCTATTTATATAGAGTGTTTTAACCACTTTGATGGTAATGTCTTTTTAGAGTATAAAAATCTGAGTAAATTAAGTCATTCATCCTTCATTTACCCCTGTAGTTTCATTCAACCCCAAAATAATTTCATTCACTCTTGGGTGAATCATTCACCAGTTGAAGTAGCACTGACCTAGGCTACAGAACTAAAATACCATTAGTTTTATGTATGAAAGTATGTGAAAAATGTTATAATTTTAGATAAAAGAATCAGAATGAATAAGCAGTTGTATCAAAGCCTGATGGGTGGTTGAAACAATTCCTAGATAAGATCTACACAGTGAATAGTGTTTGGTTAGACATAATCCTTCTGGGTAAATATATCTATATAAAATGTCTGATCGGAAAGTTCAAAGGATGTTTCTTTTAAAGGTGCCACTACTGAGGTAGTGATCTTTATTGAAGTGTGTGCAGAGCATAAATAGTGATGTACTTCATGAACTCTTCAAACCTTCTACTCAAGATGTGCAAAATGTGTTAAAAATATATATATATATATATATCTGATACCTGTCATAAAAATATGCCATTGTGACAGTTACTGCACACACACACTTTGTTGTCTGTTCAAGAATTTAGGGCAGAAAATCATTCCTTTCCATATTCTTTCAATTTTATATTTTTCTTTGTTTTCGTTTTTAAAATATTAAAGTTAACTTGAAAGTCTCAAAGATTTGATAACATTCCATCTGTAATTATATGAAAGTAAAGATTAGAAAGTCTCCCAGAAATGGCAGAAATGTTGGAATACAAGTGTATCAACTGGAAGAGATTATGCTGAAGGTAACAGTATATCATAATGATACAAGTAGGGTCAGTGCTACCATTAGGCCAAACTAGGCAGCCGTCTAGGGCGCAGACCTCAGAAGGGTGCAGTACTGACCTTTCAGAGAAAAGTTTTTAAGAATTTGCACCCCCAGTTATGATCAAGTAACTGTGGGTGCAAATTTTAAGTCTCGCCTGGGGTGTATAAAATCCTGGCGCAAATTTTAAGTCTCGACTAGGGCTCATGAAACCCTCACACTAGCCCTGGATACATGTACATATTCCTTAGAATAAAAGTGAATTTTTCTTTTTTTTTATGACGAGGGTGGAAACTTCCCAAAAGAGAATATGGTAGAATACTTGATTTCCCAGCAGTTTTTCCTTAATTTTTATTTTTTGAGAAGGAGAATAATCATAATGGAGACAATGATAAAATAAAAATATTGAGAATAATGATATCTTCTTGCATGTTCAAGCCAAGTGAAAAAACTTAGAGACCCTTAGTCAAAGCATCTTTTATGAACTTTTTTCACCATTTTGTATAAAAGATGATGGTAACTCTAAAATGTTTATTTGTAGGTAGTCAATAATTGGTTAACAAACAAGAAATGTTGAATTTTCTATGGTAATGTTTGAATAAACATGTAAATACTAACTCTTAAATTCATAAACCGCTTGTAACTGATAGTGGAACTCTTCAATGAATATCATAAAAAAATAGTAGAACTCTTCTGTGAAATGAATTAAAAAAAGAAAAATTCACCCAATGGTCAAAGGGAAATAATTTAAATCAGAAGTTATTTCCCTTGAAATTGATATTCTATTTTCTTTGTATGCATCTAAGAGTTAACATTTCTTGGTTCTTAATCTAGCATTAATTATTTAGAAACATGTTTTTGGTATTACCTTAATCCTCCTTTGTTTTATACAAATGTCACACCAGTTATCTGAAACAAAGAGCAATTATATTTCATTTTACTGTGTCGTCTAATGTCGAAAGACATGGAAGCTCAAGAAGAAGTCCAGAGACTGTTTTTCTTATCTGAAAAATGTGAAAACAAAATTAGACCTACAGAAAATGCCAAGTGTTCCAAAGGATTCTGTGCAAATATAATCAAATGATATTCTTATTAGCTGTAAAGATGGCTGTAAATAAAGATAAACCTTCAGCTATTCTAATTTATGTGTTATTTCAAGTTGATGAAATTATTAAAATATCTTTATGAAAAACATATTTTGTGAATATGTTTTTGTGTTTTGTAAATTATTCATATATTTTTGAACAATCACTTTGTGACAACATTCAGTGGAGACTCTTGCATTTATGAAGCAAAACTTTTATTTTTCAAAACATTTTCTAATGATGTTTTGAAAGTTATAACATTATCTGATATTGAGAGAAAGTTAGGGATTTTTTTATTTGTTCTTTTACATACATTCATCCTTATAAAAGTTTCAAAAACCTTTTTGTTGACAAAATCAAAATAGGCAGTTCTAGCATTTTAAGGAATGTATGAATTCTCCACTGTTTTATTATATGAATAACAAAATGTTTGATGTAAGTATGGGTGAAACATAATGTGGATTTTAGAGCTAGTGTCCTTGTTTCAAATTAAATATTGACAAGTAGAACCTTTTAGTGCTAATGACATTGAACAAGGTATGTACCTCAAGATATACTCTTATTTCAGTTTCATATCTTGATAATATCCTTAATCAAATTTACATATTTTTGAAACATTAAAATAACAAAAACACATTTTATACATATTGAACAATGCCTGTGTGACATACATACATACACACAGATTTTCAAGATAAACCTTTATCCAGTCACTGTGCATAGACTTGAATCCAAAATTTACTGTTTCTGATCAAAACTTTTGAGCATTAAAAGTTAACATTCCTCATAAAAATATTTTTAGTTTCAAGATAGGATATAAGATCTATTGGTTCCCAAAATATGTTCCAAGCTGCAAGAATATTGGTGTGATAATAATATTTAAGTCAGCTTCTGCGTTAAATGCATATCCTTCACACTCCACAGAGTTCACAATGTGCATCCTTTCCACCCCATGTTTAATACATGATTCTCTGCCTGGTTGCTTTCATCCTTTGCACCCATGTCAGCCAATATTTGGATGCCAAATTTGGCATTGCTGTAAAATGTTGAGAAGCTACTTTAAATTGTCTCCATGCTTCATAAATTCTTCTTCCTCTTCTTTTATCATCTTCTTCTCCTTCGTCTTCTTCCTTCTCCACCTTGTTCTTTTTCCTCTCCTTCTTCCTCTTCCTCTTCTTCCTTGAGAAAATAACTCTAAGGGAATTTCTATTATTAATGTCATTAAAATTATGCATTAAATCCATCAGCTTGACACATCAACCAGCTGTCCCCAATTGCTTTGTTATTATGTTTTTCGTTATCCCAAACTATTGAGAAATTGATTTTATAGAGCCAAATATCCCTATTATGGGTTTGCACTCATGGATATGGTATATTTTTCTAATTTTTATATTTCCTTGATATTGAATTGCAGGATGCTTTACTTATCTGCATCAACGTTCCATTCTTTTTTCACTTGATTCAAGCATAATTCAATTATACCTCTTACATATTCTCAATGGTCTGCTCATGGACTTCCGTTTTATTGATTTTTCAAAGATGTCAATGATATTGCACCATTTAAGAATTATTTATGCATACACACGTCCATTTCTACAATTATATATAGAGTGTATTAACCAAATACTCAAGAACACAGATAGATATAAAAAATTAATTAATTACTTATATATATATCAACAAATGTATCTCTGCATGCATGCATTTGTGTGTGTGTAT
>VCCN01004508.1:3401471-3418824 GCA_006491835.1 Architeuthis dux | reverse complement strand
TTTTTTTTTGCCTTTAGCTAAAGCAAGTAGCCCACTATCTTCAATGAAATAAGACTTGCAGCATCTGCTTCTCTATATGGCAGTAAAGTGACTTAACATTGTCTTGCACATGGTTGGTAGTGGTGGGGAAAAAAAGAGTATCAAAACATGGGGATGGTAATACTTGAATGAGTCACAGTGTAATGCTTAGAAGAGAAACCAATATTTTTTAAGGTTACAGATATTTCTTTTGCTATTTATGAAGCAGATTAAAACTTTGAAATATTATAATTGAAGAATAATTCCTTGGAGTAATTAAAAAAGCATGTTTCATTAAAGTTACATTAATTCATAACGAAAGTCACTTTAGACACAGTGAAGTTTTTTTGTTTTTTTAGAATTGTTTTAGAGTTTTACCAGCATTTTCCCTTTAGTTTGTCAACTGCAATGATTGATTAAATCTTATTTAACTGTTTTTGTTGTTTCTCACATCGTAAACCAGCTGCACTTTTCCAAAAACTCTTTTGTAATTAATTTACTGGTTTAAATTGAAAATCTTTAAAAAAAAGAATGAACCCTGTGTTATTTTCCACTTTTGCTCTTTAAGTCCATAAACTTTGGCACACGCACACACATTTTCATACAAATATTTAGACATACACACTCATGCCTATAGGCAAGCACACACCCTTATGCATCTATACAACTATACACACGCACACGCTCAGTGTTTATTGAATTCAGAGAAATTATAACAGTTAAACAAATTACAATTGTGTTTTCTAATGATCTGCTGCCAAAAATAGAATTTGAAATTGAACTTTAAATGCTTTTTTGTGACAAGTGCAAATAATACAGTAATTTCTGTATCTGTAAAGGGTGTCTCATAATAAAACTAACTTTTCTTTTTGCAAATTTTTTTTAATCTATGTTTGGCTCTTCATCAATGAGTCAACCATCAAACTTTGCAAAAATAGCCAAATATTTATGTTGAGCACGGTTTTCCAGGTGTGCACAATTCGCATCAGGACCACGTACATTATTGTCAATACTGTTAGGTTTCACACACTCCTTTCGGAATGAAACATCCAGCTTCAGAAAAAACTGTTTTATTATGAGACACCCTTTAGTAAAGATACCCTTCTTGCAATCTATTGTTAATGTGTGCTCTTCAGAAATATAGCCTAGCTCTCGACCTTTTAGGAAAATATTTTTTTTAAATGAGTATTTAGAGTAGATATCTGCATAGAACATGTAGATTCCTTTTTCTCAAACTCTTTGATCCTATTTAGTTGTACAAACATTACATCTTGATTACTCTAAATTTCTTCTGAATTAGATCAAATTAAGGAGGTTTTGTAAGCATTTATATTGACCTGCCAATGATGTGACTATTGTAAAGCATATTTTAGTCAGTTCATAACATTGTCAGTTAGGTTCTTCCCAGTCTAAGTTATTCTTTGGGTTATTTCAGTTGCAATTAGCCATTTTCTAGTGTCAGTGTTAACTAAAACTTGCCTTGGTTTTTGAACCAGATATTTTCCTAGAGATCTGGCTTATAAACATAACCTGTTTATTTTAAGAGTATTGAACTTTCAGTAGCTTCTCGACTACTCTATTCTCTGATATAATTTTCAATACCAGGACACAAATGCTGGAAAATAATTTCTAAAAGAATCTCTTGTATTCAGCATGAATGTTTGCTTGATTTGTGGGATTCAAAAAGAAAAGTATGTATTTTTATGTAAGTGACTAGAAGAAATGGATGTAAGTAAAAACTGGAAATGGTTGGGATTACAAAATCAATGAGTGTTGTTCAGTTATTTGATGATAATTTGAATAATTTTATCCAATTATTCGATATTTTTAATAACAAAAGCAACAAAGCCTTTGAAAGTTACAAACAAAGTAAGTCTTTCAATTTTAAATTGTGAATAATTTAACTCCTCACTTGCCATTTGAAAGAATCTGCTGTAGACATTTATTGCTGGAATCATGTTTACCTTTTTTAGAATAATATCCAGGAACTGCTGGAACGGAACTCTTACTTTGGGATTTAAAAAATAGGAAAATTAAGTAAAATAATTTTTTTTAGCAAATTTTTAATTTTATTCGATTAATTATAATTCAGGATATTGAGCTGTAAAAAACAATATTTTTTTAAAAGATTTTTATCATTTTTATCGATTTATTCTGATATTTTTTAAATGTATATTTTTTATCTTTATATCTTTCTATATCGTGGTTTGACTGAAATTTATATACAAATATTATAACAAGCATGAATAATTAAATATAGCGAAATGAGGAAAAAATATTTACAGGTTGTATTTTTCATATATTTTATTCTGTTTATGTACATTGCTATTTCAAATTATGGGTGCTGCAGACGACAACATGCCTTTTTTGCATGGCACAGCTGTTGTGCATTTTAATCTTGTTTATTTTTTTCACTGGAATATATGTGTACTGCATTGTTTACCATACATCTTTTTAAATCAGGTGTCGCTTACACGCTTGAAATATTTTTTTCATTTTTGTTCATACCTAACAATAGGTTATTTCTTTTCATTTTTTTAGGTTCTTATTTTTCTCCTATTGTCTAAGCCAGGGATCAGCAAACTTTTGGGAAGGCAGGCCGGATTAGAAATGTTTTCATCTCTTGCAGGCCAAGTCAAATAATTAATTAAACAATGATCATAGAAGGCTATGGAAATTAACCATCTAATGAACAACAGTTATATATGGGACTGCACCTTATATATAGAAAGAATCATTTAAAAGGGAAAAGTCGAATATATGAACATGTTTTTACTGAGTATAATAGAATTTTATTGTTCGCTAACCAAAGATAGATAAGGAAAAGAAAGAATTTTTGTATGCAACGTCACATATTCAATGAAGTCGGCGGGCCGGATGAAATAAGGCTGCGGGCTGGATTTGGACCGCGGGCAATTGTTTGCCTTGTCTATGCCATAGGAAATCTAAATATTAGCAAAGACAGCATGGCAACAACTACAGACTACATTTTTTTCTGCAATTTTTGATTTAGGATGTTTTTTTCCTAAGGGAAATATTTTTATTGTTATTTATAACATTTTTGTATTTGCCAATTTTAACTTCTTTTCAAAAAAAAAAAATAGATAAATCCTTTTCTATTTTTCTTACATATTGCTTTATTGCTAAAGTATAACAAAATCATTAAAACATTTGATTTTCGATAAACTCATGAATATTGTCTGAATTCTTAAACTAAGCTGAATTTATCACAATTTTTATTTAGTTTCCTCAAATCCTTGTATGGCACGTTTTCCTAAGGAAAGTTTATTGAACAAGTGGAGAATTGTGTGCATTTAGTGAAACTATCTCAACTAGAGGTGTAGCTGAGGAAGGGAGTGTGTGTGTGTGCGGGGGGGGGGGTTAAAATCCCCCCCAATGGAGGGGAGGCCCCCAAAACTTTATGAATAGTAGTTCACCTACTGCATTATACAATAACAAATATACGATAACAAATCTTACTAAATTTTCAGCTACACCTTAACTTTAACTGTTTGAGTTAGTTTAAATCTTTTCTGGTCTAAAAGTCCTAATGAAGGAGTTATGAATTCAGATTTAAAATGATTCATGAAATGTAATGAAAATGGAAAACTTGTTACCTGTTCTGAGGTTTTATTGGTCTAACAAAAATACACGCATGTTTGTTTTTTGGTTTTCTATCTGAAAAGTGAAGAAAGGGAGCTATTTAATGAAGTCAAGCATGGGCGTCTGTTGGGGCAGGGGCAAATGAGGTATTTGCCCCCCCCCCTCCTGGAGCAGGCCTTCTCACCGAGGACGAAGGGTTTGAAAGTTGGAACCTCATAGTCAATAAACGATAATGGTGCAGAACAATTGTTTTATGAAACAACTTAATGTTCCCATGTATTATTATTCACTGGTGCTCTCTCCATCGTGTCATGGTCATGCGTCTCAGTCAACAGTCAAGTGTATCATCTGACATCTGGATCATACAGTGGGTTACACTTGCTTACACTACAAATGGCGGGTGGAACACCTATTGTGTAACAAGGATGCTACTAAGATATATTCCGAAAATATTCCCCTGGAAATATATGCTTTTGCCCTCTCCCCTAGAATATATATTTTTGCAGCCCCTGCCTCCCTGGAAAAGTGTCAGTGGATGCCATTGAAGTCAAGCAGAGATAATTTACGTATATCACTTAGAGGTATTAATGCATTATCATAGAAGGGTTTTTTTAGCACACCGATACTATTTTTTTTTGCTGTCTGGTTTCAGTGCTGTCAGGTCAGAGCTTAATAGAGGAGAAAATTTGTCTGTTCAGTTCTGATTAAATTTAATTTTATCTATGATTCCTGTGTTGAATAACTATTAATAATTTATCTATCAGACTTCCTTATGATCTACTCTTGAGAATCAAGTGAAAAACTTTTTTTTAAAATGCACTACGTCAACTATACAAGCTGGAAATTGATTTGTCAAAATTTGAATGGTAATATATTTTTTAAAATGCCCTTAAAATATTGATAACTTTAGCAGTCACTTTGATGTTGTAAAAACTTAATTAAAAACAAAAACCTTCAGAGAAGATTTTTAACTGAAAGCCAAACATTATATAGAAAATTTGGAGATTACCAAAATGCCAACCATTAATAGGAACAATTTTTCATCTCTTTCCCATATCTCAAGTTGTTTGAAAGCACAGTGAAAAATAATTGCCATAAACACTCAAAAGATATTAAAACATTTTTGTTGGTATTATTTACATTTAGGTAATGTGTGGTTAAGTTATATCCTTTTTTTATTACACTAAAAAGGTGTCTTTTTATAAAAACAAAGTTCAAATGTTTCCTTTTTCTATTACACTAAAAAGGCTTTTGTTTTAAAAAAATTCAAATGTTTAACAGTTTATTTCTCTTACCACGTTTAAATGATCTTTTAGAAAGATTAGCAAAACCCACTTCAAGGAAACTAGAATCTCCATCTGATAGCTAAAATTAAGTCAAACAAAATGATGTGATTCTAAAAAGAAAATAACAGAATAGAATTGAATTCATGTTCGGATATTAATCTTTTATTCATTCACTAGATTGAAATCAGGCTAAAGAAATGTCTCTTACTGATCCGTCCACCTCATCTGCTTCAGCAAATATAACCACAATTGCTTATGCTTTTGTAAATATATAAACTTTTATTTTCCCAGAACCTATCAAGGCTACTTCTAATTTCTGCAAATCTACTTCTTAAATAAACATCTTAACATTATTAGAAACTAGAAAGATTATTTGGTATTACCCTGGCTGAAATAGATTTTATGGTTGCAATTAACCTTTTGAGAATAAATTTATTTTATCAAATCTATTTAAACACATGAGACCATGATGGATGAGAATAGAAAGCAAAATTCTCTATATTTCTTTATATTTTCATATAAAGTTTCTTTTGCTTGCATTTTTCCTTAAATGAAAGTATAGCATTGGTTCTTTTTAGCTTAAAGTAAGTATAAATCAATTTCCAATATTTATAAGTGGACTTATTTCATGGAAAATATCTTCTTAAATTCTAAAGTTTCATTAAACTTGTGTTGGAATTTTCTGACAGAATGCCTAGAAAAATCATAAGCAAGATGCAAAACTTCTATTTTCCTCTGAAGACAAACAGCAGAAGATCAAATCAGTTGATTGTCTATAACTTTGAGAAGAGTCATTAACATACCAACTTTTGTTTGGACATTCTAATCTCTTCTCCTCATTTTTGATATTAACACAACATTTCAGTCGAATCATTCTACAGTCTTCTTCGGGTGTAACAGGTAATATCTGTAAATGAGAATTTTTCCATGTTAAAAATAATGGAACAAACTTGCTAAAATAGAATAATCTATTTCCTTGCTGATATTACATATTACACCCGAAGAAGGCTGTAGAATGAATCACCCAAAATGTGTGTTAACATCAAAGATCGGAAGAAAAGATTTGATTGTCGAACAAAAGTTGGTATCAAATCAGTTGTATTAAAATCTACACTTTTATTATGTGATTGTAACATTATTTTGACTCTCTTTGAAATTTTGAACAATAAATGAATTAAACTTTTCAGGTATTTGCTAGACGAAGCAAACTCTGGCACATGGCCACATTCCTAGAGCTATTAGTAAAGAACAAAGTTACTATAATCGGCCTGTCATCATCATCACTATCATCAACATTTTAATGTTTGTCAATGGACATAGACCTTCCCCAAGATTGCCAGATGTCACTATTGCAGAAGTTGCGATGCCAATATCTCCTGAACTTGTCTAAATTATCACGCCATCTTATTTTCTGCTGACCACAATTTCACATGATCTTGAGGGATCCATGTTGTGAGTCCTGATGTCAAGTGGTTGCCTGACATTCTTGCAACATGGCCTGCCCATTGCTATTTGAGTTTTCTAATGGATTCTATGATATCTCTGACTCCTATTTTTCTCTAATAAACTGTGCTGTCTTGTGATCTCTCCATGTGATGTTGGGCATGATCCTCTCTTGTGCACATTGCATGGTTCTTAGTTTGAGAGCCAATCTTTTGGTTAGGTTCCACGTTTCAGCTCCATAGGTGATTATCAAGAGGACACATTGGTTGTATACTCTTCTTTTCAGATATAATGGATTCTATGATATCTCTGACTCTTATTTTTCTCTAATAAACTGTGCTGTCTTGTGATCTCTCCATGTGATGTTAAACATGATCCTCTCTTGTGCACATTGCATGGTTCTCAGTTTGATATCTCTGACTCCTGTTTTTTTCTCTAATATACTGTGCTGTCATGTGATCTCTCCATGTGATGTTAAGCATGATCCTCTCTTGGGCATGTTGCATGGTTCTTAGTTTGAGGGCCAATCTTTTGGTTAGGTTCCATGTTTCAGATCCATATTAACCACTGCATTGTCTTGAGTATTTCTACATTTTTTTGTAGAAGTAATTTTTATTCTTTTCTGATGAAGATATTTGAAATCGTTTTCTCTTTCAAAAATATAAACTAACCAATTGATGATTTTAAAGTTCTATCATGCTGAACAAAATACTTTCAATATAATAGATAAAAAACTTGAAAACAGCGAAGTAATGCACTTAATTTTCCAGTTTGGTAAACAGATTTTAAAGTATGAAACCAGAATAGTTATGAGAGATAAATTGAGCCATGATATATCTTCTAAGGGGAAACATAAAAAGAATAACATTCATAAACAAAGCTATTACCTTTATGAAGAATAAGAGATAAGGAAAACTGAAAAATAGCTAACCAGTGTATAGATGCACTTATAAAGTTTCAGTTGTATGTTTTATTTTGTATATTTAGCGATATTTCAAAGTTATTAATTTAATTTCTATTTCATTTCTAAACGTACACATATAAATGTAAACGGATATCTTTTTATTAAATTCAGTTTTGTTCCAGATGACTGTAAATATGTTTTCATCATTCTCTTATCAGATTACTAGAAAGGTGACTCAATATAGTTCAATCCAAAATATTTTTACAACCAAATAAACCGTTTAGCTGATATACCGGGCCTGTACTAAGGGAAGAATGTTTGGGGGGAGGTGACCAAAGGGGTAACCAAACCAAATGCAGCTGGAGGTCTGGGGGCACTGTAAGCCCCCCCAATTCAGATGTAAGAATGATTCAAAATGGTTTATTTTTTACTTACTTATATATTTTGTTTCATTTTAATTTCCTTCTTTTTTTTTATCTGGAAAAAGTTGTGGGGACCGCATCCGCTCCACCCCTTCCCTGGCAGCCTGAATTTATGTTTATGTTTATTATTCTGAATGAAAACTAACAGTTGAGAAGAATTGCCTGATTTTGTCTTTGAATAAGGAAGTAGTTTCAATGATATCCCTGTAAACAGATTAAATCATGGTTAAGTCACTCCAATAATGAAATAGAAAATGGGGTAAGATCTACAACCATTAACCAAATCTAAAAAAATTTTCCTTTCAGTAATTTTTTGTGCTTTTAATCCGTTAGACCCTAACAATCTTCCTAGATGTTGTTAGTTTTTAGGAAAACTGTTTTTTAAAGGTTTTATAAGGGGGGTTCTATTTACAATGTAACTGTATGCTAAATGGGACAGCTACTTTCAATCCGTTGTACGGAAGTTAGGCTTCAAAGCATGTTTTTACTTACCTTGAAGGTTGTTAACTAGGTTTTTTTTATATTTAATGACGATTTTTCTGTGCTTTCAGTAAATTTTAAAAAAAACCTTAATGAAAGCAAAGATAAATTGTCATTCAAATATTAAAGAAGCCTCACAAGAGAAGTAACAACATGCTTTGAAGCCTCACTTTCAAAAAACGGACAGAAAGTAAGGTTTTTTTTTAGTGGGGGACCAGAACCCTCCTTGTAAAACCTTAAAAAACATTTTTTCTAAAAACTAACAACTTCTAGGAAGATTGGTAGGGTCTAATGGATTAAAAGCACAGAAAATTACTGGTGAAAAAAAAATTATTTCTATTTTTTTTTTACTTGGTTAACGAATTTAGATCTTTACCGAAAATGGTTTTATTTTTCAATGTTTAACATGTAAAACTATTATATTTTCTTGTCTCTTGTCTGTAACCATGATGTAGTATCAGTTCTTTTCTTCACACCACTATGAAAACTGTATAAAGCAAACTCAATCACCATTTGAAAATCTTACATGTCAACTGGAAAAAGAGAAAAAAGTTCTAGATGATATCATCTAGAGCAGCGTTACTCAAACTATCTGATCTTGCAAACTCGCAAGGTTTTTCCAATATGTCAGGGACTTTGCAGCATATCTGTGCCAAATTATTATTACTACTCAAATGTTCGCTGCTATGTAATTTGTATTTTAAGCAAAAATAGCAGCTACTTAAAAGTTCAGTCAAAGTAAGGAATCAAAAGGTGCACTATTTTTTGTATAAGCTAAAGTAAATGTTTTTTCACATAAACAGTTCATAATAAATTGTATATAAATTAATATTAGATAGATATTTAAAGTAATTTGTTTAAGTCTAGGAGATAAACATAACTAGCGTTCCAAGTGAAATTATGATTTACTGCCACCCATATATGCTGTATTGGGGGTGATCAATTAAAAAGTTGGAAAAAGGGGTGATCAATGAATAAGTTAATCTCGCCTTTTGTTGGGCTCATTAAAAAAGGTTTGAATTTTCAAAGAACAAGCGGGCACAAACTAGTGACCAATTTAACATGAAATTACATTGCATATTGAACCCTCCTCTAAAAACCCATTTAGGGGGGAATTTTCAAAAAAACCCCAAAAACATTTTCCATACTCATTGAGAGGAGTGTGTGTGCAAAATTTCAAGTTTCTAATATGAACAGTTAGGGCTGGGCAATGAATGAATACATAGATAGATACATCATCATCATCAACTGTTATAAGTCCACTGCTGGACAAAGGCCTTTCCCATCTCCTTCCATGATGACCTATCTTGTGCTAACCTCTGCCACGTCTTACTGGCACATTCTTCTATCTTGTCCCTCCATTGGTCTTTTCCTACTACTGTCTTCGTTTACTGTCCCATGGGCACCAGTCGGTTAGTCTTTTCCCCTCATCTGTTGTCATCTCTTCTTGCCTGGTGACCAGCCCATCTCTTTTTCTATCTCTTAGAGTTATCCCCAGCATTGCACTTTCCATGGCTCTCTGTGCTATTTTTTCAGCTCATTTCTCTTAATTTCCATCCGTATGTCATGCCTGGTATTTTGCAATCGTTGTATACTTAACGCTTTAAGCACACTGGCAAGATGCTCTTCAAAATGTCTATTCATACCAAATGCTTTCCAACCTATCGTTATGCATCGTTTTATTTCTCGGTCATGGTCTTTCTCTAGCTTTATTACCTGTCAAAATGAATAACCTAAACCCAGCAATAAACCAGTGTTTATGGAACTTATGGAAATCCATATCATTTAGGTGTTATTGCTATATATAGTATATCCATTGTAAAATAATGCCCAAGGGTGGTCAATAATGTCATCAAAGATAGCAGCCTATGGTTCACAAACAGGTACCGGTATGCTTACCACACTTTGAATAGCACTGATCTTTGGTCAGTGTTAAAGGTTTCACATTTGTAGCATCTTTTTTCTAATTATGGAGATGATAAACAAGTTAGATATTGCTTTTTATTTATATATATTCTTCGAAAGTTTTTTTGCATCAATCATTATCGGATACGTTATCTTTTTGAATGTCTATCCATCACATCGCACATATCTGTATAAAATCTCTTCTAAAAAGAAAAAAATAGTTCTTTTTCAAAAAAGTAAGAGATTAAGATTTGTGATAATCTTTCTTAGAAATATTCTTTGGGGTTCTTCCTTAAAAATGTGTTTGCTTCCGCTAAAGAAGAACCATTTTCATTGATATCCCCATTAGGTATTACACATCTTTCAAGTTGATTGATGAATGCAAAGAGATAAATTCTTTTAGCAGAAATAAAAGATCATGATTTGAGATAATCTTTATAGGAAATATTCTTTCTTTTTTGCTGGAATAACTTTTTGCAGTCATTGAAGAATTTTATTTATTGATATCTCCATTACTCTTCTTTGAATCAAATGTCCTTTTAGTTTGAGTAAAGCTAAGAGAAATGTATCGAAAAGCTTTGGTAACAGTTTGCTGCATTCATTTTGCTATGCTATCCCACTCAGATATATTCCTCTCTGAACTCAGAATGTTTTTTAACAAAATTTTTAAAAAAATGTGTCTAGTATGTGTGACTAGCATCCTGTTATATCAGGTACCCAAGTCTGATACTATAGAAGCCATTGGCATACCTAGAGGGGGAGCAGGGGAGTGATCGATCCTCCTGAGCACATTCTTTAAAAAATGGCGCCTTTTCATCGATTTAGCTCTTTAGATCTATTGTGTGATAAAAGTTGAATCTCATTAATTTTATAGGTATTTTTTATGTAAAACAATTAAATAACACATGTTTTTATTATGTTCTGATTTTAAATGCAATATAGATTTATGAGCCTAGTACAAAACTGTTTTTTCATTGTTTTGATTTTAAATACAAATTACAATTATGTACTTTCTTTAAAACTGTATCTTCCTTGTGCTTTGATCTTAAATACAAAATAAAAATGTAGAATGAATTTAAAATTATTTGGTATATATCCCTTTGCCTTTTTTATGTGCTCACTTTCCCTAACTCCAGAACTTAGCCATGCCTCTGATAGGAGCCATTGTATATTATGTCACGATTCACTAGAGAGCAGAGTGTCTATAAAATGTATGCTAATGTTATTTCTCAGTCCTTTTTTTAATAGATCATTAAATTAACAAGTGAGGTATACTCTTTGCGTAAATGCTATTACTTATTACTTAATCAAGCAGTGAAAAATCCTCTTTTCCTGATTTTGTAAATATATGAAAATATGATAGCTATTCATTTTCCAACTAAGGAGAGTACAATGTTCAGCCTTGTTTCAATGAAATGTCAATCCGTAAAAATCGATTATTTCAAATCAAGTATTTTGAAATATATTCAGAAAGACATACAGAAAATGACATTTATATATTAGTCTAATTATATACCTCATGAGATGAAATAAAACATTTCTGAGCAATTTGCATTTTTCCCAGACTTTAGATTTCTTTTTGTCTGTTGTGAATTCCCTGTTATTTGGAGGTAAACCTGATCAATCTTTCTCCAGTTGACTAACTAGCTGTTAAATATTTTTTCACAGATTTTGAATCAAAAGGATTAAATTATAAATCAATCTTTATTATTATTGGATGAAGTATTGTAACACACCACTTTTTATTAAATTTGACTAGTTTTTACCGTCATCCTAATTTTAGTTGATTTTATACAACTTATTAATTCAGGCCACTGTTTCTATGGCAACAAATAACAGTGCAATCAGAAATAAAGAGTAAGCCTTTGGTTCATTGTCAGAGGGAGACTAGTTTATGCCTAGCTGCTTTTTCCAATTGGCCACGAAGACTTCATGGATTAGCAGAAGCTGATTAACACTTATAAGCTCACTCCCTACAACTGACTCTCTGTGCCATATTTATGTTGTTTTGCATATGAGACACAATAGTCTTTGCTAGGTGTAAACTAGTCTCCCTCTGGAAATGAGGGTGTGAGTTTGATTCTCACCGAAGACTTATTCTTTATTTCTGATTGCACTGTTAATAATAATATTAATTAATAAGTTGTATAAAAACAACTACAATTAGGATGAAGGTAAACTAGTCAAATTTAATAAAAAGTGGGGGATTAAATTACTTTACAATTTACTATTTAGTAGTCATCAAAAGGATTAATTATTAAAATTAACATTCAGGAGGAAAGGAATTTGACATTTTTTTTAACTTGAGTGGCACATTAACAGATAATGAGAATTGCTAATTGACATTAATTTTTAAATTTGTTTGATCAACAAGTGTTTTTGTTGGCATTCGTGGTATGTCCATTTAAATCATGACGGCATGTATCTCCATCGTGTTTTTGAACAAAGTTTCGAAATAGTTTCCAACCGATTTTTAAAAAAAAATGATCTGGATGCGTAATCAGAATTTGAGTAGAATTTGTCTACTGAACATTGAAAATGGCCTGACAAGTCGAAATATATCTGTTCAATAAATATACAAAGGAGAACAGTTGAATGTTGCAAGTTTTTATATTAGTTTTTGTTTGATTAAAGTCTGCAATATCTGTCCAATGAAAAATGAGGGCAAAAAAAAAAGCATTGGGATCCTCCTTCTTCCGGCTGGGATGGGAGTGGAGTATCTGATCTGCCTTGGTCATTTGTGTGGAAGTGAATAGATATCCTGAATGTTTGATCAATAAGTGAGCTGTGCCATAAATAACAGTTTTAGCAACTGTAACAAGAGCTGTTTCAGTTTTGTTTCATAACAGTTAGCACGTCTACCTCACATGCAGGAGGTTCTGGGTTCAATTCCCAGTATGAGCGAAGAGTGTGGAAAACTATTATATTCATTAGGTCAAATTTCCCTGTGCACTCAGCAGCTAATTGAGTACACTCTAAGCTATGATTAGGGTGGAGGTATCCCTTTGGTGGACTTGCATCCTGCCAAGGCGTTGGACATAAAAGCTTGTAAGAATAAAGTCCTTTACTTGTAACTTGCAAGGATCACTTAGCTGACATATGCAACAGAAACCGGGTCTTTATCAACAGGCTCCATACTCCATTGGGAGTTGTCTCTTAAGAGACGAACGCTTTACTTTTACTTGCTAGACAGTCCTGTGACCTGTTGGGAAAATTAGTGCACTCTGATGTGACCAGAATAAACCTGGATTTTTTTTGTATTCTCAAATAAATAAATAAGGGATACTACTCTATAATTAGCATTTAATCGGTCATTATAATATAGATAAGGATGAGTTGGAATGCAAACCCCACACCATTATTATTCAGTTGGAAATCACCCAGATTTTTACATTCTTCAAGTTGAATTTTAAAGGTACCTTAAATCAATACCACTGGCTAGAAAGCACTGTATTGGCTACTTAGAGGTCACAGACAGATAAAACAAGAACCAGACATTTTATATAGATAGATATACTTTTTAATTTCCTTGTAAATGATTTTGTTATTTGCTTCCCTTGCAGGATGATCTCCCTTTTGCAATCTTCCTGATTTATTGGACAATTTCCTCTGCTGTTGATATAATCTATAATAAGAACAAGAAATCTTGTAAAGTCTGATTAAGATAATGGATCACATTTCAGAAGTTATTCTTAGGCATTGATTCAGTTTTTTTTTCTTTCTTCAGGTATTTGTTGCTAAAACTTTTGATGCTACCATTTTTTTTCATTTATTTAAAGAAATGCTGTCTCAGTATAACTCAGTATTAATGAGACTTGTGCATTGACCTGATACAGGCCTACCCCGTTATAACATGGTTTGTTATAGTGCGGTTTGCAAAATAGCTAAATTCAGCTCCAAAATAGCTATATTCAACTCCAAAATAGCTATATTAAACTCCAAAATAGCTAGATTCAGCTCCAAAATATCTAGATTCAGCTCCAAAATAGCTAAATTGTTGTGGCTTGGTTATAATGCATTATTGGCTATCTTAACCCAACACCTGTGTTATAACGGGGGGGGGGGGGCTTGTATAAAGTATACCAGCTATCATTCTTGGTATTTTTGTTTCTAAAGCCTTTTATACTCAGACATACAAGTGCATGTACACACACCACAACCACACATACACACACACACACACACACTGGAAAATGTGTATTTTATATTCAACTTATACATATTGAATATATCTACAAGTATTGTTTTAGTGTCATCTTAATTTTCCAATCATCCAATCATCAATGTTTTTTATTTTTTATTTGAACATGATGAAAAAGATCTCCAAATCTTGTATTGTAATGTTTTAGATAATTGCCCGCCATCTTCATGATTTGATATTAAGTTTCTTTGGTGAAATCTCTATATTTTGTAAGACGTACTAATTGTTTATTATGTTATCAACTGTTATCTACTAGAAAATGTATGACACAAGCAGAAGATATCATTAGGATATTATCAGGTATAGAATAGATGATCATACATTTCTAAACTAAGGCCTGTTAGCTGACAACATTACTCAGAAAACAAGATATGAACTGTAGAAAAAAAATAATGTAGACTCTTTAGTAGAATTTGCTGTTATAATGGGTGGATTTTATATGAAGTGTTAATAGTGAGAAACCAAAAAGTACAGACAAAAATTATTTTTTATGACCCTTTCACAGTAACCAAAACGTAGCAGGTCTGGTTAGTCACTCAATAGAAACCGAAAATGCCAAGAAAAACCTTTTTTATATTTTTTTTTGTTGAACTTGGAATCCATAATAGAAACCATCACGTGGCCAACGTCTTTTGGCAGCAAGCCATGTTGGGGGTGATCAATTGAAAAATTGGAAAAAGGGGTGATCAATGAATAAGTTAGTTCTCTCACCTTCTGTTGGGCAGTGATCAATAAAAAGTCTGAATTTTCAAAAAAATATTATACAATACTATTAATTATGATCAAACAAATTTAAAAATTAATGTCAATTAGCAATTTTCATTATCTGTTAATGTGCCACTCAAGTTAAAAAAAATGTCAAATTCCTTTCCTCCTGAATGTAAAATAAATAAAAAGTATGAATTTTCAAAAAACTATTATACAATACTATTAATTATTAATTTTACTATAGATTCCATCATAACCAATGTGTAACTCATTAACTTTGTGAGTCATAAAAGTAATTGCATTGTTGTTACTAAATTTCACACAATGAAGAAATTATAAAACTTTTAGTAAGTGACCTAAAGTTCATAGCTCAGTACATATTACTTTAACAAAGAATTTGTTTCTTTACAGATATTTATCCTCTTAAGATTAGTAGTGTTGACAAAAGAAAAGTCTGTCAGTTTTCAGAGGAGGATTTCAAGTTTGGCTTTTTACTTTGAAAAGCAGATGAGATTGGGTTCTTTTTGCCACATAATATATAATTAAATTAAAAATGTTTTTCTTATTAAGGAGGACATACAATGTTTGAGTTGTTGAGGTGGGGGATGGAGCAAAAAAGGTTAAGAACCACTGGGTTACAGGTAGCATACTTCTCTTTGGATTGCTTTAACCCTTTCAGTCCTGATTTTTAAAATTTTTATATCTTTTGTAATTCAATTTTCTTATTTATATTTGAAGGCCAAAAACAACTAACATTGAATGATTGATATTAAATTTGGCAAAATCTATATGTTTGGTAAGAAGTACTAATTGTTTATTATGTTATAGTATGAACTAGAAAATTTATGACAGAAGCAGAAGATATCGTTAGGATTTTATCAGGAGTAGAATAGATGAGGATACATTTAGAAAAACAATAATTTTATTGGAAAATAAAGGTTTGATTTACAAGTACCGCTAGAGACACAAAGGTCTCAAAAGTACTGTTAATACACAAACGGTTTAAAGGATCTATCAGTTTATTTTTTATTTAATTCTAGATTTGTGTGCTATCTAATGCTAAAAGTCTGTATCAGATTACAGGCAACACTACTCTCCTTTGGTTTTCTTACAAAGTGATAAACAATGATGAATGCTATGATCTTATGTGGCCGGTTCCGTAGGGGGTGATAGAGATCTGTTTAGTGTGTAAGAAATATTGAACAAACTGTAAAGAAGTCTAGAAAAAGAAAATGTATTCATTTAGTTTATATACATAAAAGATGTATTATGTCTTGAAAAGTTGACAGAAAAATATTGCCACAGTATCTATTTACCTAAACAAATAAACAATTCTTCTCTCTGTGAATTATTACTCACATATGGTACTCGTGGCATATTTATATGTTGGCAAATTTATGGGAAGACACTTGGAAGTAATAAGAAATCCATAAACACATAGCTATGATGTTTTTATGTATAGTCATGAAACAAAAAAAGATGGGCAAAGCATTTTAAAGATTGTATAGTAAAAGTCATTTTGATATAAAAACTAGGGTAGGTTAGACTTTTCCATTTCTGTGTGATGATCGCAATTAGCTATTTTATTGGGAAGTATTCAAAGTATTCTATGCGAATTGATTGATCTTTAATTTCACATATTTAAAGAAATATTATTTGGATTCTAAAAATGGTTGTTAGGAACTGCTTGTTTTTGGTGTTGTATTGTTTTGTTTAGAGGTTTGTGCTTGACTGTATATTCTTATATGTGTTAAAATAGTGAGATCACTATACATCCTCGGCTTTGGTGGCTATAAGCCAACAATATTTTTTTCTTGCAATCTATCTATAAACTTAATACATGAATAGGATCAAAATGAATTGATGACTTATATCAATCAGTCAGACTCATATTCCCTTTCTTGTAAATTAAAAAATGTCAACCAAAACTGACAACATAGGTTTCTTAGGTATTTAAGTGGGTCTGGCTGGCTATGTATGTATATATCATGTGTACAGGCTACACCAATGGAGGTAGAGATGGGGGTAGGCTCCTTATTATGTCTAGAAAAAATGTTTTTTTTGACAATTCACCCCTAAATAGGTTTCTAGTGGGGGTTTCAGTTGTACCAGTTGTAAGTTTATGCTAAATTGGTCTCTTAGGTTGCTTGTTCTTTGAAAATTCTGACTTTTTTAGTGATCACAGCCCATCAAAAGGTGACAGAAGTAACTTATTCATTGATCACCTTTTTTCTCAGTTTTAATTGATCACTCATAAAATGGCATGCTGTCAAAAGACGTTTAATCATGTGACTTACTATTGAGTGACTAACCAGACATGTTTTTATTTGTTCTTATGAACAATTTACATGATTCAGCCAAGTGTATATATATATATATATAT
>VCCN01004508.1:3377163-3392179 GCA_006491835.1 Architeuthis dux | reverse complement strand
AGGCAACTTATTCCAAAAATATATTACTCTATTAGAAAGAAACAGTTTGAGAAATCTATAATCACCAAGATACACCTGTTATGTACTAGCAGGTGTATCTTGGTGATTATAGATTTCTCAAACTGTTATTCAGTTTTGTATGGTACAATTTGAAGAGCTTTATTTCCAAAATGCGATAAGCACCATTTAAAAAAAAGGATGTGTTTAATTAAATTAAAATCAAATTCTGGATTTGAATTTTTACAACCTTTTTATATATATGCAGTCTACAAGGTTGTAATAAGATAAAAAAATTCAATTCCAGAATTTGATTTAGCATTTAATTAAACACATTCTTTTTTAAATGGTGCTTATCGTGTTTTGGAACCACATTCTTCATATTATCAATGACATTTGGAAAGGATGTGTTTATTTATTTATTATGCCTCTGTGGGCATCTCCAACTATACACAATATTTGCACATCAACTTCAAAACAAATACAAAATTCATAAAAACATTATTCAAATGTACATAAATACAAACAACATCTACAATTTAACACAATTCACAGATCAAACACTCTTGAAAATCTCATCTGACAGATTCCAAAAATGTCCTTGTGATTTCATGTTTTTTCTATAATTTTTAAAATGATCTAAATTATTTTTAAAACATTGTACACTATTGCTATCTTTAACATGACTAGGCAACTTATTCCAAAAATATATTACTCTATTAGAAAGAAAATCTAATTGTTTGGTAGATTTAGTTTTTGCAATCTGTATTGTCAATAGATTTTGAGTTCGAGGAGAGATATTAAAGAATGGTGTACCATATTTAGAAATTCCATTAATTATTTTGAATGTCTGAATTAACCCCCCCCCATTTTTCTCTAAATTGCTAAATAATAAAATACAGCAGACTCATGATGAACAACCAATACAATTGCCCTATCATTGAAAGTACCTCAATGACTCTTCAAAACAAATTTTTATCTGGTTAACGCTCATTCAGTAGATTTCTTTTATTTGGTCCTTTTTGCAACTACTCCTTCTCATTGTTGCAGTGAATGGTTCTCCTCTGAAAGAAGAAGAAGAATATACTTGATTTATAACTGACAACTATTGGATCTGGCTGAAACAATTCATCCTTTATAAGAAATGAACTTTTAAAAAAAGAGAAAAGCAAAAGAACAATTTTTTCACCATCCTCATATCCCAGAAAAGTCATGGTTTATGGCCACCCTTGTATTAACAAGAAATTTAGTGCTTCATCCGTCTTTGGAGATGAGCACAAAGTAATGAAATGATATGGGATTTAAACACAAACAAAAACAGGTCTGGTTAGTCACTCGATAGAAATCGTCACATGACCAACGTCTTTTGGCAGCATGCCGTTTTGGAGGTGATCAATTAAAAAAATTGGAAAAAGGGTGATCAGTAAATAAATTACTTCAATCGCCTTTTGTTGGGTGGTGATCACTAAAAAAGTCTGCATTTTGAAAAAAACAAGTGTGAATGCTGTCGGACACAAACTAAGGGACCATTTTAGCATAAACTCACATAACAAATTGAATCCCCCACTAAAAACCATTTTGGGGGAATTTTCAAAAAACAAAAAAAACGTTTTTTCTAGACATAATAAGGAGTAATGTTTAAATTTTCAGTCCTCTAGCTTCATTGGTGCGGCCTGTATGCATGATACATACATACTCAGACTTGAAAACTGAAGAAACCTATGTTGACATTTGTTGGTGACAGTTTTGGTTGACGGTTTCTAAAAAATGTCTCATGACAATGCAGAACATTTTGGAAATTTATGATAACATAATACATAATTCTGTCAGCCAATAGGAAACACTTATTTTGAAAATCTTTTTATCTTGTAATTTCCTTACACGTGATTTGTATTCCATGAATGATTGGGTATAAATATGTTTATGAATATTTCCGTTAAAAAATAAAGATATAAAGATGAAGGAAAAAAAGATGATTTAATTAATCTTGTCATCCCCAGGAGGAATAAATTCAGTTATGCAATTATTCAAATGCGTATATTGCTTAATTCAGTGAGGAAAAATGATTATTGTGGTCAATTGGGAATTGCAAATACACTGTCAGTAGTTTTCATTTAAAGAAGGGAGATTTAATATTAGAAACCGTCAATCAAAACTGTCATCAAAACTTTCTTCAGTTTTCAAGTTGGTCTGGCTGGCTGTATCACGCATACAGGCCGCACCAATGAAGCTAGATTGCTGAAAATTTAAACATTTACTATTTATTATATCTAGAAAAAAATTCCCCCAAATAGATTTTTAGTGGGGTGTTAAATTGGCAATGTAAGTTTATGCTAAATTGATCCCTTAGTTTGCATTCATGTTTGTTTTTTGAAAATTCTGTCTTTTTAGTAATCACTGCCCAACAAATGACAAGAGAAGAAACTTATTCAACGATCACCTGTTTTTCCAATTTTTAAATTGATCACCCCCAACACGGCATGCTGCTAAAAGACGTTGGTCACAGTTTCTATTGAGTGACTAACCAGACCTTTCTGAAAAAGGTTCAAACAAATCAGTGTGCAACATCTAACCTGCTTTTATTGTGTTTACAAAACAATTTCTTTTGCATATGTGAATAGAGATTGGTACACTATTGATCTGAAGTGAATCGCAATATCAGTGTCATATTAGTATTGCTTATTAGGCAGATGTTGACCTTTTTGTCTGTCAATTTATTATTCTGCATTTTTTGTCACTTTATAAGTTGAATAATACAAATGCCTGTTGGTACATTTGTAGATCTTGTCCTGTTTACATATCTATCTTGTTTTTGGATCAAATTGTCTCTAGACTTTTCTATATATTTTGTCTTTCTCTCTTTTTATTAGCCTCTCAGTCTTTTTATATGGTTTCCTGATGATATATTAACTGTTTTGTATCTTTAAAGGTCAATTTAGTATGTTTTTCTGTACAGATTTGTTTACCCTTTAGTGGGTTTTCTGTTAGAAACCGTCAACCAAAACTGTCAACGTGGGTTTCTTCAGTTTTCAAGTTGGTCTGGGTGGCTATTTATGTATCATGCATACAGGCCGCACCAATGGAGCTAGAGGGCTGAAAATTTCAACATTTTCTCCTTTTTTGTTTTTTGAACCCCCCCCCTCCCCAATAGGTTTTTAGTGGTGAGTTCAATTTACAATGTAAGTTTATGCTAAATTGAAAAATTTAAACATTTACTTGTTATTATGTCTAGAAATAACGTTTTTGTTTTTAGACAATTCCTCTCCAAAAATAAGTTTTTAGTAGCGAGCTCAATTTAAAATGTAAGTTTATGCTAAATTGGTCCCTTAGTTTGTGTCTGGCAGTGTTCACACTTGTTTTTTGATAATTCAGACTTTTTAGTGAAAAAGGCGAGAGAAGTAACTTATTCATTGATCACCCCTTTTTCCAATTTTTTAATTGATCAACCAATGCGGCATGCTGCCAAAAGACATTGGTCACGTGACAGTTTCTATTGAGTGACTAACCAAATCTGTCTTGTTTTTGTATCAAATTGTCTCAACACTTTTCTATGTATTTTGTCTGTCTCTTGGTCTTTTTATATGTTTTCCTGATGATATATTAACCGTTTCTTTCTCTTTAAAAGTCGATTTAGTATGTTTTTCTGTCAACATTTGTTTTCTCTTTAGTGAACTTTGAGGGTTTTTTCAGTTTGTTTTGTTAAATATATTTATTTAGTAAAGTTTATCCACCGAATTGTTTGTATATTTGTTGATCTATCCGTCGATTTAACCCTCTCTTTGTCTAACCAGGTAGCAACCTTCCTTTTTTATATATCAAATCTATCTTTTGACTTTTTCTTGCTAAAAGAATAATCTATCAGAAACCGTCAACATAGGTTTCTTCAGTTTTTAAGTCTGTCTGGCTATGTATGTATCACATGTACAGGCCACACCAGAAGGCTGAAAATTTAAACATTTACTTCTTATTATAATTGCATAACTGAATAGATTCCACCTGAGGATGACAAGAATAATTAAATCATCTTTTTTTCCTTCATCTTTATATCTTTATTTTTTAACGGAAATATTCATAAACATATTTATACCCAATCATTTATGGAATACAAATCACGTGTAAGGAAATTACAAGATAAAAAGATTTTCAAAATAAGTGTTTCCTATTGGCTGACAGAATTATGTAATATGTTATCATACATTTTCAAAATGTTTTGCATTGTCATGAGACATTTTTTAGAAACCGTCAACCAAAACTGTCAACATAGCCAGCCAGACTTGAAAACTGAAGAAACCTATGTATGTATCATGCATACGGGCTGCACCAATGGAGCTAGAGGACTGAAAATTTACTCCTTATTATGTCTAGAAAAAACTTCTTTTTTTTGTGAAAATTACCCCCATAAGTGTTTGCAATATGAGTTTATGCTGAATTGGTCCCTTAGTTTGTGTCAGGCATCATTCACACTCGTTTTTTGAAAATTCAAACTTCTTTAGTAATCACTGCCCAACAAAAGGCTAGAGAAGTAACTTATCCATTGATCACACTCTTTTTCTAATTTTCTAATTGATCACACCCAACACGGCTTGCTGCCAAAAGACATTGGTCTATTGAATGACTAATTTATCTTTCTCTTTGTGCAGACATGTACACAAACAAAATTATATACACAATATAGATACAGTTAATTAGTTCTTATAGTTAATTAGTTTGCTGCAAAACAAAGTCTACAAACTGTTTGAATGAAATATACATAATTTCTTTTTTGATGAAACAATTTTAACTTTTATAATTTTATTGAAATGCTAGTGTAAACAGAAGTGGCCAAGTACATGTGAAAATATACCAAGTTGAACTTTATTATTTAAAATGTGTTTATATTTGGTATTGGCTGAAAAAGAATAAGTTGACAAACTTGTTTACTAAATATTACTGAAATTTGTTACTTTCACTGAGTGTTCTCTCCCATCTTGTTGTTTTCAATGTTATCGATACTGAACAGTTAAAAAACAAGTATCTGTTGGAATTGTAAACTATTCAAAATTATGCTGCTTATACAAAACTACAGAACTAATTTGCATATCTCAGTTTTTTTATTTTTAAAAAAGCTGGTAAATGTAATTTTCAAATAGAGTAACCTTGTGTAACAGCCTTACAGCCTACTTGCTTCATAATGGCTCCATGCCATGAAATACGAAACTAAGGACTATTTTTTGGCTGACGTCACGGCTGGCTGCTGCTGGTTGTGGCTACTATAAATACCAGGCGCTAACGCCCCAACTTTACCTCACTTTTTGGTGACCCCCTTTCATTGTGGGTCTGTGTGTTAACCGTACACACGTTAAACCTTTTCTTTCAGCTAACTTCTTTGTAATTGTTTCTCTCTATTCCTTTTTTGACGGCCAGTTCCTCCTTTGAGCTAGCAATATCTTTGTCTCCAATTACCTTAGCCAACTAATCTTTTCGGTGAATAATTTACATGTCTGCCTCACTTCACTTCAATTGATCACGTGGCTATCTTCTAAGACAAACCTATCGTCTAGCTTTTGTTCTACTTCTCTTTCTCTGCAAGCTAATTCTCCTGTATTTTATTTGTCACATACGCTGAGAGTAAGTTGTGTTCTGTCTGATTGAAATCAAACACATTTCTCATCTCAATCGACAAACACGCTTGTAAACTACATCTGGACCATGACTAACTTCTCAGTTAGCTTCCCTTAGTCGCCTAGGGATCAGACCTTCGTCTCTACTAACTAGTACATACCTATCTCCCCATTCTTACTAAGATTAACTCTTCTCTCTCCACAATAGTTTCAACATGCATGCTTTTTCCCAATCTTTATGTTCAGCCTTTTTCCTTTAATCGACATGTCTCTGTATCTCCTTTTTTTTATTAAATGAATCCTTCATTTGTTATCTACAAATGTACGTCGTTGTTTATTTACATACTACACAGATTTTGTGTCTTTGTTTGTATTTCTGTGCCAAAACCAACATGGTGGTGTAAGCTTTCTTCCTCAATAGCTCCTGGAAAGGATCAACCAACCAACAAACTCCATTCGCATCACATGACTTGCGATGTGCCAGCGAATCTATCTACAATGGCGGACAATCCCAAAACTCCTTCTCAAGCAGCAACACCTGTGCCTACATGTTCCAGAATACAACAGTCCTTCTCAGTACTATATCTCTCCTTTTACACTGTGGTCTATTAATACAGAACAGCCCTTTTTAGGGCTAAACAACAAAGTCTTATCTCTACACACAAAAGAAACCTATCCAGTAACGGCCCTTTTCATTATGTGGTCTATTAATGTTAACAGCCCTTCTCAGGGCCAGAAAGTC
The DNA here is from genome assembly GCA_006491835.1 of Architeuthis dux. NCBI lineage: Eukaryota > Metazoa > Mollusca > Cephalopoda > Oegopsida > Architeuthidae > Architeuthis > Architeuthis dux. The sequence goes on along the minus strand of VCCN01004508.1, from coordinate 3,385,840 downwards.
TCCCATCCTACATCCAGCAACCATCATACCAGCATACCACCCCATCCTTTAAACTTATATAGTCTACAGCATAAAGGTTCTTAGTTTCTCCAACTACAAGATAATTCCCTAAACACATTTGCTTCATTACTCTTTAATCATTTGCAATAGTCAGGATAGTTTTTAATCACTGCTACCCACAACACTGGTTTATTGCTGGGTTTAGGTTATTCATGTGTTCTGACATTTATATGTATCTATGTATCCGGACTTCGCTGAGCCCTAACTGTTCATAGTAGAAACATGTTTTTTTTGTTTTTTGAAAATTACCCCCTAATTAGGTTTTTAGATGGTGGTTCAATATTCAATGTAAGTTTATGCTAAATTGGTCACTAGTTTGTGCCTGCTTGTTTTTTGAAAATTCAGACCTGTTTTAGTGATCACAGCCCAACAAAAGGCAAGAGAAGTAACTTATTCATTGATCACACCTTCTTCCAACTTTTTAATTGATGACCCCCAAACAGCACATATGGGTAGTGGTGATTCATAATTTCCCTTGGAATGCTAGTAATTCTTATATTCTTGAATTAATCCTGTTACTAAATGTCCTATTTCAACCAAAAAGTAGTTGCAAATTACTTTTGTTTTCCAAATAAAGTTGAGATCTAATGCCTCTAACCACCTCTTAAAATATTTACAGCTATTTGCCTTTGGGTGACCAAGAAATGGTTTATTTGGTTTATTAAGTAGAAATAAAAAAGAATTTTATTAAACAATATATTTACTGTTTTACTCCACTGACTTCTGCGATCTTTCAGGCAACTTCATAATTCCACTTTGCAGAACTCTTTATCTTTCTCAGCAAAGAACTGCTCTAGGTGCCTTTTGCAGTCTTCCAGGAAATTGAATTCTTTTTGTATTAAGACCGCAATAAATCATCATCAACAAGTGCAACACCTGGTAAATACAGCAGATGTGTGAAAACTTGCAGGTCAAGCAGAAAGAATTGTTGCCTTGTCACCAACGGAACATGTGGTCTAGTGTTCTCCTGATGAAAAATGATACCCTTCTTCTTAACTAATTCTGGATGCTTTTCATCGATTGCTGTCTTCAATTGGTCTAATTGGGAGCAGTACTTGTTCAAATCAATTGTCTGGTTCTCATAGTAGTGGACTCCCTTCCAATCTCACCATATATACAGCATAACTTTCTTTGGATGAAGACTGGTCTTTGGCATGGTTAGTGGTGGTTCATTTCACTTGCTCTATGATCTCTTGCATTCATGGTTATTGTAAAGTATTCACTTTTCATTGCCCTTTACAATTGGTTACTAAAATAGCACACAGAAATACGGTCCAGTAGGTTTTCTTTCACATAATTCATGTGGAAGTAACACATCAAAGTGACTAACAGAACCAAACTAATGCAAATAATTTTCAGTGCTTGATTTTGATATTCTGTATATATTGGCTATATCCTGCATCATATAACATTGATTATTTTCCAGTAATGTCTTCATTTAATTGCCAGCAACCTCAACTGGTCTACCTGGAGCATAATTCAGAAAGCAATCTCCAGCACAAAATTTGCAAACCTCTTTTGTCAATTTCACAGAAATTTCATCATAAACTGCACAAATCTTTTTTGTATTCGAGTTGTCTCTTCACTTTTCTTAAAATAAAATAAAAACATAATATACTGAAAATGTTGGTTATTTTCTTCCATCCTCAATGTTAGAATCAATAAACACCAATTTTCACAAATGTATACTAAAAATGCATGCTGATAAGATATCTGTCACAATTCAATCAAGAGCAATCTTCATGAATGAAGTTAGTTAAAACTAAACGCTACTAATTCCCTCTAATGACAAAAACTGGACAAACGTTTAGGCTAGCCAATATATGTCTATATATAGACTACATAAAGATACAGACAAGATAAAGATAGCAAAAGGAGTAAGACAAGGGGATACAATATCACCTAAACTATTCACAGCGAGCCTAGAAAGCATCTTTCGGAAAACTGACTGGGAGGGAATGGGAATAAAAGTAGATGGAGAACACCTAAGCAACTTAAGATTTGCCGATGACATCTCTATGACATCGGAAGCATCCGAAGAACTACAAAATATGCTAACCGACCTAAATAGGGAAAGTAAAAAAGTAGGTTTAAAGATGAATAGAACAAAGACAAAAGTAATGTTCAACGATAAAGTCCCCAAAAAGGTCATAAAAATAGAAGGCGAGATACTAGAAGAAGTCGATGAATACATCTACCTAGGTCAGGTAATAAAACTAGAGAAAGACCATGACTGCGAAATAAAACGACACATAACGATAGGTTGGAAAGCATTTGGTATGAATAGAGACATTCTGAGGAGCACCTTGCCAATGTGCCTAAAACGGAAAGTATATAACGGCTGCATAATACCAGCCATGACTTATGGATGCGAAACCTGGAAACTAACCAAACGAGCAGAAAACAAACTTAGAATAGCACAGAGAGCCATGGAAAGAGCAATGCTAGGGGTAACGCTGAGAGATAGAAAAAGATCAACATGGATCAGAGAAAAGACTAGAGTAAAGGATATTATACAACTAATTAAACAACAAAAGTGGAGATGGGCCGGCCACCTAGCGAGAAGAGATGACAATAGATGGGGGAAAAGATTAACAGATTGGTGCCCATGGGATAGTAAAAGAAGTAGGAAACGGCCAGACACAAGATGGAGGGACGAGATAGAAAAGTTTGCCGGTAAGACTTGGCAGAGATTAGCACAAGATAGGTTGTCATGGAGGGGGAAAGGCCTTCGCCCAGCAGTGGACAAATGATGGCTGATGATGATGATGATGAGAAAATTAGGAATGAGCAAAAAGTAAACATGTTTGTAACAGCTATGTTTCCTTTTGTCTTTTAGAAGGACTACTACTTTTCTCATTTGTCATGGGTATTTCCTCATCTACTTCCCAATTATCAACTGTTGCAAAACACAAATGTTGCAGGTGATGTGATCTCTTCTCTCATTTAGCAGATGATATTTACCTCGCCGAATTCACTGTAACATAATAAGTAGTTATTGAGTTACGTACCATATAAGTTTTAACTCAACAATCAAAATAATCTTAATTAGAAATAATTCTAATGAATGATTATAATACTTGTGGCTAACGTGAAAAAAACATATATGCAAACTAAAAACCTTTTTAAAAACACTTTTGTACAGAATTTTAAATAACATCAATGACCTTCAACAACAAATCACCTTATATATATTACATTATATTACACAACTACTGAAACATTAAAATCCCATGTCTTGTCCATCACAGAGGTGACCCACTGAGTCATCAACTGCTATCTCTATCTTCCCCACGACACCTCACAGTACACATGGAAGATGAAATATAAATACACTACACCTAATAATATGATTGCCATATGCATCAGACAAAATTTATCTGCTTTTAATAACAGTTAAACAAATCTTTTGGGGGAAAATGAAAACATTTAAATACAATTGGAAGATCATGTGAGATAAAAGTAAAAAGTAAGTAAATCTTTCATAGAAAATTATTAAGAATTGGCTTGTTATTTATTTGCTTTATTTATATTATATATACATCAACAGGATGATTTTTGAATCATTTAAAATTAATTTAATTGCTTAATTATATATTCAGAGTTATTTAGCACATTATCTGTTATATGTACCACTGGAAGTACGTATGATTTTCCCAACAACACCATGATTCCAATATACCTTTCAAATATTATAGGTTCACAAATTATATAACAAATGGTCAATGCCTGTCAAAAAGAAGTGTAAGTAACTTTGAGATTGTCATGGTTGTGATAATTGTTTACTCGTCAGATACATTTAAAAATTATAATCCAAATATACGTATTGGACTCCTTGGGTTGAAAATGTATATGCCAAATTTTAGCCCAATCAATCTACTAGTTTTGCTGCCTATATAAAGGATCTGAACACACACAGTTTTCTTTATTTAAGAGATTATTTACTTTTGTTATTTATTATTTTTTTACTATTATTTTACTATTATTATATTATGCCTCTTGGGGCATCTCCAACTATACACAATATTTACACTTCAACTTCTAAACAAATACAAAATTCATAAAAACATATTCAAATGTACATAAATACAAACAAGGTCTACAATTTAGCATAATTCACAGATCAAACTCTTGAAAATCTCCTCTGACAGATTAAAAGAATGTCCTTGTAATCTCATGCTTTTTCTATAATTTCTAGACTTATCCAAATTATTTTTAAGACTTTGTACACTATTGCTATCTTTACCATGACTAGGCAACTTATTCCAAAAATATATTACTTTATTAGAAAAAAAATCTAATTGTTTAGTAGATTTAGTTTTTTGAAAAACTGTCTTGTCAATAGATTTCCAGTTTGAGGAGAGATATTAAAGGATGGTGTAACTTATTTAGAAATTCCATTAATTATTTTGAATGTCCCAATTAAATCCCCCTTCATTCTTCTCTCTAGCAAACCAATTGCCTTTAATCACTGATCTGTATTTGTGTTCTTCAATTGCGGCACTCTCTTGTTATTGTTAATAGGATCAATCCCAGTTTTATAGGCTTCTTAAAGTTGTTGGTCTTACAGTTTTGTGCTTTCTGCCTATACCATATCACATGTGCCTCTTTTTTATGAGAAAATGTCTGAGTAAAATCTATGCTCTAGTTCATATTCTGCCAAATTAGGAAAGCTATTCTATTCTCTACTGACAACTACAAAAAGAAGAGGAAATTTATTGCTATTATGGCACCCCTTGAGGCTGGATCCCTTTTCTGCAACTTCTTTAAATTTTATGAATACTGTCATTTGGGATCATGCTGGGAATTTTCACCATTCCATAACAGAGACCTTTTGTTAGTTTGCAGTAAGAAGTGATCACTGTTATCAAATAGTAGTTGATGGGCTGCTGGAAATACTCATAGCTTATCTAATTCAACATGGGCAGTAATCCAGGCCACCAAGTGTTAGGGGTTGCCTCTTGATATCTAGTGTTTGTTTGTAACAAAAACGCTTAAAGATAATAATTATGTTATGTTATTGGGAACTCTGCTTGTTATAATAATGATTATATTACATTAATCAAATGATGATCTGAAACTCTGATGCTGTGTCAGAACTCTTTTCTTTTACCTAATTATTGTTATTATATATTAACTTTTTCATTATAAAACACTAATAAATAAATAAGATAATACTATTCTTTAAAGGGTGCCAAATATCAACTTGTACAGGGAACCAGGAACCCTAGGCCTGGCCTTGTTTTTGCTTTTAACCCTTTATGGGGAAAGTGACTATATATGTTCACCTGAGGACCTGTCAGCCACATGTAAATATTGTAGCCACAAAGACAACATAATCTGCACCAATGTGGTCTGCAAGCTTTGCAAAGTACACTTGTGCTTGAACAAAGACAGAAACTGTTTTGAGGCATACCACACTCCGTTAAATTAGCCTGTTTTGGGCCTGCACAATACACTTTAAAAATCAACCCGGAAGGGTTATTTTTTTTGTCAATATCAATTTTTTGTATCTATTTATTTTATTGAAAGTTATTCTTTAATTCTATGTTTTATTTAACTTTCTACTTTAATTTTAAATTTTTTTATATTTTCCATTTTTGGTAACTTTTTGGGCAAGGCACCATTTATGATCACTTCATCAGATGGGGTTTTGCCCCCATAAACAAAGAAATTTCAGAAAACTTGCAACTGAAAATATCTTGTAATTAGGTCTAGTTTAACATACAAAAAGGTTGTTTTGATATTGAAAAATACTTTTAGGGGTGCCCTGTAAAGGGTTAAGCTTTTAGTATTGTTTCTGAAATACATCATTGCCTCTAATATGGGGATGAATAAGCTTTTGTATTTATATGCTGAACTGCCAAAATTTATCAATATTTCAAATTAAAAAAAAGGAGCAGCATGTCATAAATATCACTTACTGCCGAAACTTATTGCAGGAGCAAACATAAATTTGATAACTTCAGTAAATCAGATTTGATAACAAGTAAACGCTTAATCAAAGAAATAAAATTTATGACTGATCAGTACTGAGATATCGGCATACCCCGCTATATGCTACTTCAATCAAAGCAAAATTCAGATACCATGAATTTCAAAACTGTAACCATTTCCTGTTTTGTGTCTAATTATTCAATAACCACGGACATTTCTGGAAATTTCTGGAAATTTCTGGAAAACTCAAGTTCAGTAACTCATAATTCTTGATAGCTGATCTGAAAGGACTGGGATTCATTGTAATTATTCCCATTGATTCTATTAATTGTTCACTGAGAATTCATTTTACGCAAGTGAAAATTAGGACAAATTAATTGCGTAAAGCAGGGTTTGACAGTAATGTTTACTCAAGATGAAAGGATGTCATTTAAAGTGTGATTAATAGTGATGTATCAGAATATCAATCCGGTCGGACATCCGGTGCTGGATTTGCAAAAAATTATCACTGCCACCATGTGAATCCAACCCTGGATATCCAACCGGATTGATATTCCGGTACATCACTAGTGATTAGGGATTTTTACCACTGATCCCTTTTCCTTAAGAGGCATTTTATTATATCAGCAAGAAATAATATCCATTATTTTGCTATTGTTGATGCTTAGCTGACAATTGTTTTGATTAGATTTTTACATAATTTAGGTTTTTGCTTTTGGTCAGTGATTAACTAAAAAGCTTTATTTTATATGAAGGACAAAGACATTTATAAGAGTGAGTATATAAATGGAAGTTTATGTGAAGTAATACAAAATTTAAGGATTGAAATTGGTTAGCAAGAAGCAAGAGCACCATTTAAGAAAAGACATTTCTACTCTCTTATTAGGAATTGGCCCATTGATGAGCAGTCATATGCAAGGCCCCAGATGAAGGTCTGAGTGAGAAAAAAAAAACATTAGAACAAAACTAATGAATTTGTTGAAGAAAAAGGGGAAAATGATATGATGGAGAAGAGTAAAGTGCTTTTACGAGGATTGATCAAGAAGTTTGTGGCCTGACACAGTTATTAGCTGAATTTTGATATGAAATTTTCACTGTATAATGTGCGATCTATATGATCTATGTAGAAGTGTTGGGTTAAGTGCATTGACAACGAAGGAGATTATGTTGCAAAATAAATATTTGTTGCATACAATAAATGCTTTTTTTCATCATTAGGCTACAGACTTATTGACAAACCTATGTAAAGTTCTGTTTCTGTTTTACTGAAATCTTCAAAGTTGATCAGGATTGAAGTTAACATTGATTGGCCAAGTGCATAACATTTCTTGGGGCTTTTGCATTTTTGTATTTAGGTATTATTTTCAAACAAACAAATACAAAAATTAAATAATCATAAAATTATGATGTTTAATTTAACACAAAGTCCGTCATGGATCAATAATCTAGCTCCATGTAACATAATAATCCTCAAACAAATTTAGTCGAAACATTTCACTTTTTTACCCCAACTAAAATGAAAGCTTTTAAATATTTTTTGACACTTTATAGGGCACCTCTAAAAATATTTTAGATATCAAAACAACCTTTTTGTATGTTAAAGTAGATCTAATTACAAGATATTTTCAGTTGCAAGTTTTCTGAAATTTTTTTGTTTATAGAGCAAATTGTTTATATTTTCCATTTTTAGTCACTATATATGATCAATTCATCGGAGGGGGTTTTGCACCAATGAATTGATCATATATAGTGACCAAAACTGGAAAATATAAAAAAATTAAAATTAAAAGTAGAAATTTTAAAGAATAACATTCAATATAATGAATAGATACAAAAAATTGATATTGACAAAAAAAATAACACCTCCAGGTTGACTTTTAAATTTTATTGCTTGGGCCAAAAGCAGGCTAATTTAACAGGGTGTGCTATGCCTCAAAACAGTTTCTTTGTTCAAGCACAAGTGTACTCTGCAAAGCTTGCAGACCACATTGGACTTACACGGACTCTCTCAATTTCTCATTTCCATTTTCTTTTAGATCAAGTATCAGAGCATTGAATTCTTTTCAATCATTGTTTACCATATTTCTTTAGCTCTTTCTTTCTTTCTCTGGGGACAAATCTCTTCAATTACACATTCATAGATTCTTTCATCCAATCATAATCATTTTTTCTTGTCACATGATCTCTGCACCCCAACCTTGAGCTACTTAAAACCAAGAGTCCTCTCTTAACTCTTTACTTTGTGGAAAAACCTATAAATCTACCAGAAATGTAACTAATATATTTTGTAAATGAATATTCAGAGATATGAAAATTTATTCACTTGATTATAAACTTTACAGTTCAGTGAAAAAATCAACGGAGTGTAATGGAAATTGTCATTGCAAAAACATGCTTAAAGCAAAATGATGTCACATTCAAGATTCTGATGTCACATTCTGCATTTCGTCACTGCAAGCGACTTCACCAGAAGAAATTTGAACACTGTAGAAAAGTGCAACTATCCATGCCGGATAGTAGAAAACACCCTTCATTTCATTTCACAGTTGCACTTTTCTGTAGTGTGCAAATTTCTTCTGATGAAGTCGCTCACAGTGACGAAATGCAGAAAGGTTTATCTTTGTGATAATAACTATTTTATGAGACGTAACACACTTTTCTCAATCTTTCTTTTCCACAT
>VCCN01004508.1:3349770-3375765 GCA_006491835.1 Architeuthis dux | reverse complement strand
AGAAAATTCACATTAGATAATATTTTAATACATTTTCTTTTCAATGAAAAGAAAAGAGTGAAACTATTTTCTGCTTTCTTTTCTGGTGCCTCTTAATCACCACCCTCATCCTCTCCAGTTAGAGCTGCTGCTGCTGATGTCTCTGCCAGAGTTGGCCATGATAACATTGTAATGCAATTAATTCACATTTGATAATATCAAAACTAAGTGTAGCCGATTAGAGGTGAGTAATCAAGAATAGAAGTCAAATAGATTGGTGGCATATTGATTGCCCTCTGTTTACAATAATCACTTGGATAAAATGATTATGTCAAGGTGATTTTAATTGGTCTCTTCCTAATTGTGATTCGCAATTAATGGAATTGTGGCTCAAAGGGTTTGATTACCTTTTCTTTATTTCTTTCTTTATAAATGTTTTGCAAATGGCTCTGATATAACTTTCCCTTGTCTTAAATCACAAATTAGAAACTGTCAACATAGGTTTCTTCAGTTTTTAAGTTGGTCTGGCTGGATGGATGGCTATGTATCTATTACGTGTATGAGGCTGCACCAATGGAGCTAGAGGGCTGAAAATTCATTTTGGGGATCTGGCAATGCTTATAAAAAGTTTTTCTCATTTAAATTAATATGAATAGCTTCTTTGCTTTACATCATGTCTGCTTATGAAAAGTTTTTCTTATATAAATTAATAGTTTAAGATAGCAGGGGAAAACTGTATATAATACAGGTCTGCTTAGTCATTCAATAGAAACCGTCATGTTACCAGCATCTTTTGGCAGCATGCCGTGTTGGGTGTGATCAATTAATAAAGAGGTGACAAATGGATAAGTTAATTCTCTCACCTTTTTTCAAAAAACTAGCAGGCACAAACTAGGGATCAATTTAGCATAAACTTCCAATGTAAATAACCCCTTCCCCCCCCACTAAAAACCTATTTAGAGGGAGATTTAAAATTTTTTAGACATAATAAGGAGTAAATATTAAAATTTTCAGCCCTCTAGCTCCATTGGTGTGAACTGCACACATGATACATACATAGCCAGCCAGCCAAACTGACTTGAAAACTCAAGAAACCTATTTTGACAGTTTTGGTTGATGGTTTCCAATAAACATCATCATTTTGTTCTTCATTGTTATTTTTGTAGTCAAAGGATTCTGGGTAATTTTAGGACAGTGAGAGGTCAGTGTCCATGGAAATAATGAAGTGAATTTTAAATGTTTCTTTGTCAGTCCATCTACAAAGCATTGTCTTATTTTAGTTATTTGTTTTATTTATGCCAAACTCAGATAAACGCATTTAGGAACATCAGACTCTAAAATATAAAGAATCAAACAAATTAATTTTCCAGTTCACAACGGAACTAGTGGTGGAAAGGAGGGGATACGTGTGGGTACAGCGTATACCTACAGGTTTTTTACATGTCTCAAAATGGCCACAATATTGGCCATATTTTTTTAATTACCCTTTGAGACTTACAGTGCCCCAGAATCCCCAGCAGGCTAGGTTCACTTAGCTCATCCCTGTGTGATCCCGAGCATAGATCCTAGGTACAACCTTACCATATATCTAATTCCCAAACCAAGAAGAGATGACAATAGATGGGGTAAAAGGCTAACTGATTATTGCCCATTGGAAAGTAAACACAGTAGGAAAAGACCAGATACAAGATGGAGGGATAAAATAGAAAAGTTTGCTGTCAAGACATGGCAAAGGTTAGCACAAGATAGATCAACATAGAAGGAGCTGGAAAAGGCCTTTGTCCAGCATTGGACTTATAACGGCTGAGGATAATGATAATTCCCATTTCCATCACTGAACTGAACTAACTTCATGGAATGTGAAAGTGAAAGTTTGGACCAAAACTAAGGTTTCTATTTTAAGACTGAAACTTGAACAAACTTTGCTTATAATATAACTAGTTCAAGAACAAATGATGTTTCAATCTATGAGGCTTCTCTACTTTCATATATCAAAGTTACACTTTTCACACTTTTCTGTTTCATTTACTTCAGTAAAGGTTTCTCTTGGATGTCTATGTAGCAACTTTACAGCAGTGACTCAACTCTTGGATCTTTGCTGTAAACATTCTTTTAAAATTGAGAGTTCTCTTGTATTTACCTGTCTCTCTATTCTTCTGGGCGACGTGTTACAACCAAATGTGTAAAAATATCTGGCATCATCAAACTAATAAAGCCTCTCTTCTTTTTCCCTCCTGGCCATTGGTCTACAATTATGTTTCAAGATGAGAAGAAGTTTCACAAAGCAGAAATACACACAGATATTGTAGAGTGCATAGCCTGAAATATGTACCAAGATTTACATACAGCATAAAAACTTGGGATATAAAAGCAGTTCTTTCGATTATTAGGAATTATTTATCAAATGGATGTCATATTAAAAAAACATTTTACTACATAATATAACTTATTGCATATTAATTGTATTACTACAGTTGTTGATATATCAAGGGAAAAAACTTACAATCAGATTATCTGATATTATTTTAAAAAATGTATAATATGAATTTCATGTGTAAGTCATCATTATCATCATCAGCCGTTATAAGTCCACAGTTGGACAAAGGCCTTTCCCATCTCCTTCCATGATGGCATATCTTGTGCTAATCTCTGCCAAGTCTTACCGGCAGACTTTTCTATCTTGTCCCTCCATCTTGTGTCTGGTCTTTTCCTACTGCGTTTACTATCCCATGGTTACCAGTCAGTTAGTCTTTCCCCCCATCTATTGTCATTTCTTCTTGCTAGGTGACCAGTCCATCTCCATTTTTGCTGCTTAATTATTTGTATAATATCTTTCACTCTAGTCCTCCCTCTGATCCATGTTGATCTTTTTCTATCTCTTAGAATTACCCCTATCATTGCTCTTTCCATGGCTCCCTGTGCTATTCTGAGTTGGTTTTCAGCTTGTTTTGTTAATTTCCATGTTTCGCATCCGTATGTCATGGCTGGTATTATGCAACTGTTATATACTTTATGCTTTAAGCACATTGGCAAGGTACTCTTCAGAATGTCTCTATTCATACCAAATGCTTTCCAACCTATCTTTATGCACCGTTTTATTTCCCATATTATCCAAGTTAAAATATATACAGGTACTAGCAACATAGTCAGTTACCTAGGGCGCTAAGTGTGTGTGTGTGGGGGGGGGGCACCTGTCATCTGAAACAGTAGGACTTTCCAAATACAAATGGAAAAAATAGGAAAATGAATAAATTAAACAGTCAAAATAGAAAATTCCCTGATGTGGAGTCAGATTTATCAGGAATATCTGACAGTTAAATACATTCTGTTGTGGTGAAACTAAGAGTAAAACATCAATCTGAGAACCATGCAATTTGCACAGGAGAGGATCATGCTTGGCATCACATGGAGGTATCACAAGACAGCACAGTATAAAACAGGAGTCAGATCTCATAGAATCCATTAGAAAACCCAAATGGCAATGGGCAGGCCATGTTGCAAAGATGTCAGACAACTGCTGGACATCATGAATCACAACATGGATCCCCAGAAATCATACGCAAAATTGTGGCTGTCAAAAAAAGATGGCGAGACAGGTTGAGAAGATATTGGCGTCACAACGCCCATAATAAAGATATTTGCTGAATCTTGAGGTAGGTCTATGTCCAATAATGGATGTTAAAAGACTGATGATGATGATGATGATACTTTAAAAGGTGCCAAAGTTCAGCTTGCCCAGAGCACCGGCATCCTAGGGTTGGCCCTTAATACATGCTGTCCTATTTTACTAGCAACATGGTCAGTTACCTAGGGCGCTAAGTGCTATTGTGTATCTGTTTACCAGACATGTGTTTGTTAGACAAAGACTTATGGACAAAAGAGTGGAAGAGAAAGTTTTGAGGCCGTGGTTTCCCAGACTTTGTAAACTGGGTACATGCAGAGAAACCATAAATCGTGTAATACATAAACAGTACACAAGTTATTGATGGCCAGAATGGAGATTAATAGGACATTTTTGTTCTTTTTGATCTCTAGAAGGTCAATATCAGTGTGTGACAGTGAATGAAAATGTTTCACCATTTAATCATTAATGAAACAGGTCTGGTTAGTCACTCAATAGAAACTGTTACCAATGTCTTTTGGCAGTATGCTGTGTTGGGGGTGATCAATTAAAAAATTATAAAAAAGGGGTGATCGCTGAATAAGTTACTTCACTAGCCTTTTGTTGAGCAGTGATCACCAAAAAAGTCTGATTTTTCAAAATATAAGCATGAATGCTGCCGGAGACAAACTAAGGGACCAATTTAGCATAAACTTACATTGTAAATTAAATCCCCCACTAAAAATCTACTTGGGGGAATCTAAAAAAAACAACAAAACCTTTTTTCTAGACATAATAAAAAGTAAATGTTTAAATTTTCAGCCCTCTAAGCTCCTGTATGCATGATGCATATATAGATAGCCAGCCAGACTGGCTTAAAAAGTGAAGAAACCTATGTTGACAGTTTTGGTGACAGTTTTGGTTCATGGTTTCTAACTGTATTATGAATTCAGGCTGTTTATTCTGATCTATATTTGTATGTTCTTGCGTGAAGTGTTGTATTTGTCTGTGGTATGAAAACCCTCCAGTTAAATGTTGTGAGGAGAAACACATATAAAGAAGATAAACTGAACTGAAATACTGCTTTGCTTGCATAAGCAATTTGGTTTAGTAGCTAAGAATGAAAGTTGTGACATTTTTTCCATGGTTCCACGTTAGGGACACTCATAACTATATGCTTATTTAGGAGAAGCAAATACCCACATTAAGTGTGTTTATTATTGTAGTTAATCGTGCACAAGTAAAACCGTTAATGCTCAAATCACCATTTGTAAACAGATACAGAACTTTTGGCATTAAACTGTTGCCTTTATGATACTCATCCAACTTAATATTTGTCCATATTAAAAGAAGCTTATCTCTCAGTAGTTTTATTATTGTCTATCGATTGCTGAGGTTTTTTTTACATTTCTGCTCATAAAGAGAAATTTGTAGCATTCACTTAAACTTTAAAAAACCTTCTAGGTACAATAAATAATGCCCTTATTAATCACTGCTACCCACAACACTGGTTTATTGCTGGGTTATGGTTATTCATGTGTTCTGATATTTATATGTATCTATCTATGTATCTGAACTTCACCCAGCCCTAACTGTTCATAGTAGAAACTTGAAATTTTGCACACACTGCAAGTAGGGAAAATGATATATATTCGGTATATATCTTAGTGGCAACCTTGTTACCAATAATAATACCATCTTTTTATATAGGAATATTAAGTTGGGCTTACATAAAACAATTGTACTGCACCATGATCCTTTATTGACTATAAGGTTCCAACTTTAAAACCTCTCACCCTCAGTGAGAAGGTCTGATCCAGAGTGTGTGCAGGGTGGGAAAATGCCTGTGTGATATGTATATGACATATAAATACAAAAGTATTTGAAACTGAAGTCACAGCCACTGCACAAAAATCAAACGAAAACAAAGTAATACTATTACTGAAATGTCAGGCATGTTTGTTGTATTATCTGGCTGTATAGCAAATGAAAAAATTTAATTACTTGGCCAGTAAAAATATATGTGTTTTAATATGCATATTTTCTTAATTTGGGGTCCCTTTATCAGATATGCTACAGGCCCCGCATTAGCTTAATCCAGCCCTTCTGTGGGTATTATTTAGAAAAGATCTCTCTTATGCAGTTTACAATGTCAAGTATCAAAATGGATTTTCAATCCTAACAGATAAATTTCAAACTTCCTGATTAGATGGGTAGTCATAAAAACTGTTGTATTGTCATGTTTATTTTCTTGGTAAAATTTTGTATAACAATTTAGGAAAATACTTCCTATAAATAAGTCCTATAAGAAAATCATTCAGGAATGATATCCAGATATAATGCAGTATATTACATAATGTATATAACATATTATGATAATTATAAAGACATTTATTAGTTGAGAACCTATATTTGTACAGCATTGTGTGAATGACTGCTAAATGAGCGGCCTAAATCATGTAAGTAAATAAAGAGATGAGTGCTGTGTGGGGATCGAACCTGCGTCCACCTTAGAAGCAACCGTATACGCAGGTTTTGCTCTACCACTGAACTAACAAAACTTTCATGATAGTCAGGAGTTTTTAATCATACACTTTGCTGGTCTCTCTAAAAACTCCTGCCTATAAGGTTGCTTCCAAGGTGGATGTGGGTTTGATCCCCGCACGGCGCTCATTTCTTTATTTACTTACACGATTTAGGCCGCTCGTTTAGCAGTCATTCACACTGGTGCTGGGCAAATATAGGTTCTCAACTAATAAATGTCTTTATAATTATTATATTCTGTCAGATATAAAATAATCATATACATATTATAAAACTGGATTTATTAAGTGACCCTTTTTCTTAATGAGTCTATTTTAATTTATAGGTCCATAACCGTTTTTATATCTAAGACTGTAAACTTATATTTATATCTCAGTATAATACGCTTTATTTTTATAAATACCTTTATACAATGCATTTTATGAATAAAATTAATTCTGTGGTTGAAGGTTCATAAACATTTTGTTCACGATTTAGTTAGCCACTCAATTATGTGAACTCAAACCAATGACACTTACACTACCTTTATTAGTTATAAAATGTCTATCTTTATCATGCCTACTGCCTCAAATGACAAATATGCAAAAAAACATTAAATATTTAAAGACAATCTTCTGTGCTGTCCTCATTTACTCAAGATAAGAAATATACAAAATAGATTCCAATTATTTTCTCTGTATCTTCTGCCTCTTCACAATTTCTTATTTGGAAACTGAGTTCTGTGGTAAAATTTGTTCTGTGTGTTCAGCTGGAATAATGTTCTACACTGTTTATCCTCCCAATTCAGTTCTCGTCTCTGTTTATTGATATGTGAATGCATAATACCTTAATTAGCTCATTCAAGCCATACATCTTGAGATACTTCTAAAAGTAAAAACTTCTTCATTTTTATTGTTTATTCTACCATAATCAACAAGAAACTCTTAGTTTTGTTTTTCTATATTCCTTCCTTCTTTATTCTTGAATAAATAATTGGATTATAACACTTTCATTGATGCCATAAAACTGGATTTCTTAGAACCAATTATTTCATGCTTCACCTTTTGATTTGATTTTCAGTCTCTTGTCAAAGTGCTAAGAAATTAAGCTTTTAGTTTTGCATTCTCTCAATGTATGTATTATTTATTACTTTCCAAAAAGCAGACATTTCCTCTTCATAGCAGTTTAAAGAATTGCCTCTAATAATTCTTTAGCCATTATAAATAGATACAAACTAGTCTGGAAATCATCCTTAATTTCTATTGTGGAAAGCTGTCTGTGAGATTCTGGTTTTGTTGAAGTCATAATACATGTGGAATGGATAGGCCAGTTTTAAATTATAGGAATCTTTTAGTCTGTGAATGGCAGAATTTAAGAATGGAATATATTCTGTGTTTACTCGATGTGCGAGTGACCGAGTGGTTAACAGCATGGAGAATGGGATTGTTCAAACTCAGGTTGAGACAGTTTACGTTCACTTCGCACTAATGTCCTTGGGAAAGGCATGTATCCATCTCCTCCCCCCTGCCAAGACATCATGAGCCAGTGTGGCAGGGTAAGGCCTATCAACCCCATGTCTTACTTGGGGAAGGCCTATGTCCAATAATGGTCCTCAAATATGTATATATATTCAGTGGATATCTAAGGATTGGCTTTGAAAATCTTGAGATTGCATGCTTTTGTAATTAGGGCCTTCTAGATTTGCTTTTTTCTTTCTTTTGTTATGATGATGTTCCTTTTTCAAATGGTTCTTTGGATGATTGAACTCCTTGTTGTTTGTGTTGTAAACACAATGTTTCAGCTAATCCATTCTTCAGGTGTAAAATCCAAGTGTGATAGGGTAAACAGAAGTTTTTATTTTTAAAGGTGGTAAACCTTATAATGCAGGGCCCAGGTGTTTCTGTGTCTTTGTCTTGTTAGGTTTAGGTCTGTTGAGAAGTAGAAGCCACATCGGGTTGAACTTCGCACTTGTCTGACTAATGCATTTAGTCGACATTTTGATGTGAGCTCCTTCTTAAAATCTTTCTCTGCTTCTAACATCTTTCTCTGTCAATAATCTTCCCAGAGAGGAATATGGTCGCCATTCTCTCTCCAGATGTGGTCAGCCATAACCAATTTTTCTAGCTCACCCTTGATTATGGCTTTTTTTTTTTGTTCTTCAAGTCTGACCTTCAATCGTCCGAAGAACCATTCGAATATTAACGACATTTCTCAAAACTATAGAAAATATGTTTCTTTTTATATTGGTCATCTACCCTGTTCTCAGTGTATATTTTTTCAGAGAGTTAACAATATTAAAACAGGTCTGGTTAATCACTCAATAGAAACCGTCATGTGACCAACGTCTTTTGGCAGCATGCTGTGTTGATGGTGATCAATTAAATTTTTAAAAAGGGCTGATTAATGAATATGTTACTTCTCTTGCCTTTTGCTAGGCAGCGATTGCCAAAAAGTCTGAATTTTAAAAAAACAAGTGCGAACACAGCTGGCACAAACTAGGGACCAATTTAGCATAAACTTACATCCTGAATTGAATCCCACACTAAAATCCTATTTGGGAGAGAATTTTGGAAAAAACAAAACTCCTTTGTCTATACATAGCAAGGAGTAAATGCTTAAATTTTCAGCACTCTAGTTCCATTGGTGTGGCATGTACGCATGATATATACAGTCAGCCAGACCAACTCAAAAACTGAAGAAACCTATGTTGACGGTTTTGGTGACAGTTTTGGTTGACAGTTTCTAATATATCTTTTAACTGAAAATTTTTTCTAACACCAGTGGAGGTCTGAATTTGTACTTCATGGCTGTGTCCTCTGGTTTTACTGCACATAGGTGTAGTCAGCATTTTCTTATCAGGGCATTTTGAGCAATGAACGTCAGTATCCACTCTATGTATGTTGTTCCGGATTCTATTGACCTCTAGTAGGTCAGCACGTTTTCTTCTGTATTCAAGGGTCTCTAGATTAAGTTGTTTTAATCTTTCAGTGTAGGATATATCTCCCAATCTCGGAATGATCTTGGTGGCTCTCCTCTGAACTCTTTCTATGGCATCATACTTCAGGTTAGGAGACCATATGAAGGAAGCAAACTCCAGATGGTGATGTAGCAGAGACTTGTACAGTAGTAGGAAGCTCTCCTCATCAATGAATTTAAATTATTTCTCTTGAAAAAATCAATTTCTTTACTTGTAAATTCGGCATGTATACCCTTTTTTGTCTGGGCCAAGTAAACCTTAAGATTTAGATAAAAGTTTGTTAAGACAGACTTAGTTCTTTCAAGTTTGAAGGTATTTTTCTTGTTTTATCTTTTTAAATGACCAGCACAAATTGAAATTTTAGGGGGAAGGTAATGGCTTGCCTTTCATGAATAAATAAAGCTGAAAGAAATGTAATTGACATTGGCTGACTCTAATGTTCTACAAGAAGTTTGAGTGTTGTTTAGAGTTAAAAAAAAAAGGTAGATTCACATCAAAGAAAAGGTTTATTGCTGTGGCACTGCACAAATTCTTTTTCAAAGAAGTAATTGATTATTTCTTTTTATTGTAGGAATTTATTTGTCCCTGCAGAATAATCTAATCAGTATAGAGATGTTGGAAAAGCATGGACATGTTGCAGTATACAAAAACATCTATTGGTTGAATGCACTTTATTTAAATTTACTTAATCGCTGATTTTAAATTAATTCCTAATGTTAAGATACAAAAGCATTTGAAAAAACAAATTTCTAAAGCATGTGCAGGTGTTTAAGGTCTTACAAGCAAATAAAGTTGGGGAAAAATAAATTGTACAATAAAGAATAAAGCCACCCACTAAGCATTTTGTAAAAGATCTAAAGATACGGGTCAAGTCACTTCAAGTCACAAGGGATATATGTATAATTCATTCTAAAAGAAATTACAGTATTGCAGGAATATTGTCACAATACAGAAAAACATTTGGTTGTGTGTTCTATGGAGAACAAAATATCCTTGAGACAGTGACAAAATAAACCACATGAAATTGTTTGTGAGTAAAAATGATGTACATATTTGTGCTTGTATCTCGCCTCTGTCTAAGTTATTTACTTCAAAGGTTTTTTATGGGTCATGTAATTGTCATATTTATTCTTGAAGTTGTTTACTGTTTTTGTTATTACTATATTTGGGTTGTGCTGTACTGGAGAGTTCCAGTTGTTTATAATTCTTTGAGAGAAGTTTTTTCTTGTGTTCTTTTTTGCAGTGTTCTTTATATATTTTGTTGTTGTAAATAACTTTTTAGCTGAGATGTTATCTATACCTTTTATTATTCTGAATGTTTGTATTGCATCTCCCTTTCATCTTCTTTCTTCTAGTGTAGTTAGTTTTAATTTATGAAGTCTATCTTCATATGGGAGATTTTTAAGTTCAGGGACCATTTTCATTGTCTATCCTTGTATGTTTTCTAGTTCTGTGATATCTTTTTTGAGGTGCGGATTCCATACTTGGACTGTGTATTCTAAGTGTGGTCTGTATCTGTTTAAAAATATGTAAAGCTGTGTCAAAAATTTAATTTCTAATAATCTTTTAATTACATCTTTTTCAGGTAAGTAAAACTCTGATGAAACCCCATGTCAAAGTAGGAGCAAAATGTCTGGAAAGATGATGAAAAAAAAAGGAAAGGTAATTCTAGCCAAATCTGATGTTTTTATAATTTAATTTCTAATAATCTAAATTGGTAAATTATTTATTTATCAATTGGTTGCTCATAGGAATCTTAGCTGCTGAAACATGTCTTTCATCAATGGAAGTTTTCAATTTATATCAATTTTATCATTGGGATTTGATTAAGACATGTGTTTATAAATGTATTTATAAAGATAGGTGTATGATTTTTGCTTTCCAGAAGAATTTAATGTGAAGTGAAATGAATAGGTAAGTAGAATTAAAATAGATACACAGGGCAGCCAAAGAACGCAATCAGAACAAGGTTTAATATCCACCGACAAACATGGGATAGGTTTGATTGTTAAAAAAATAACGACAGTCAAACACAATTAAAACACTATGCGAATCACCATTCTGACAAATTTTAAAAAGACTTTACACTTATATGAAGCCTATACGGTCGTACTTTTCAAACAGAGCAAACCAGTCAACTTAGATATACGTGAAAACCACTGGAAAGACAAACTCTGTTCAAGTATAAATATTATGCGAATGGTACTCCCAAATCAGTCTATACAATGAATCTATTTTAATTCATTGGGCAGTTAACATTGCATCAGACATTACGGCTACTGAAGCCTCTTTAAGAGATTCAATTTGAAATTATGTTTGACCAATCAAAAATAATTTAATAATGCTCATGCTTACAAAACACTTGCAAGATTTTCACATTCTAACAGTTAAGATGTTGAAAATGGCCTAAACAGCCGTAACATGTACATCAGAAGATATACACCAATACACAAGACTGAACTACGTTCATAAAAATGTTATTTTAAAATGTTAAGGTTTTTTAAAAATTTTTAAATTTTCGAATTTTAATATGTATAACGTCTACAACACTGAAATTGTCTGTTCACCATTTCGTTACTTAACACCAAGTTATAAAGTTTAGTATCCACGGTTACATTTTTGCTTTAACTCATCCAAAATGAGGAAGACTATAACTTCAAACCAAGAAGAAAAATAATCCTATTTTTATTAAATTTGACTAATTTTACTTTCATCTTAATTTTTAGTTGTTTTTGTACAACTTCCAATTCGGGCCATTGTTTCAATGGCAATGTTTATGATGGCCCGAATTGAAAGTTGTATAAAAACAGCTAAAAAAAAAGATGCAAGTAGAAACTAGTCAAATTTAACTCTTTCCTCCCTGATAACGCTTCTAGACGTGATAATAAATTTCACTCATGCCCTGATCACGTGTAGAAGTGTAATCTCATATTTGCATTATTTCCCGGACCCAAAAAACATGTTTAAATTTAAATCATACACAGATTTAAATCATAACAATCAATCAATAATAATACATTTTTCAAAGAACTTTTTCATGATTTTATTTCACTGGACTTGGAAGTGATACATTGGGAATAATCACTGAAAATTTGGCTGTCAGGGAGGAAAGAGTTAATAAACATAATGTGTTACAATACTTCATCCAATAATAATAATAATAATAAAGATTGCTTTAAAAATCTTCCTATTTTTACCCCTGTAATCAGTTTGTGCTATTAAAATCTGTTTTACCTCATCATTTTTATTATTATTATTTCATTATTATTATTATTGTGAAAGTGATGCTAGCAAGTGTCAAAATAAACCTAATTTATGAGAGGTGGAGGTTGGATTATATGTCTTACACCTAGCTAAAACATGTTTGTTCATTTTCGTGCTTACACTTGCGTATTTGTACGTCAAGCAGAGAAGTAATAAAGTGGGAGAGTTGTCATCGAGTACAAATTGCTGCTGTTCTTTTGTAGCCATAGTAAGACCACCTGCCATGATTATTATTCGTGATGACAATGTCGTGGGACAAGGTTGGTGCATGTTTGGGAAATGAATGAATGAAATGAAAAGAAAGTCTAAAATCACTGCTGTTTCTCAGTTAATTAGCTACATTAGCAACTCAACAACCTCTAGTCAGAAAACTGTCAACATAGGTTTCTTTCAGTTTTCAAGTTGGTCTGCCTGGTTGGATGGCTATGTATGTATCATGTGTACAGGCCGCACCAGTGGAATTAGCGGGCTGAAAATTAAAACATTTACTACTTATTATGTCTAGAAAAACGTATTTGTTTTGTTTTTTGTGGGTTCAGTTTACAATGTAAGTTTATGCTAAATTGATCACTAGTTTGTGACAGCTTGTGTTTTTGGAAAATTCAGATTTTTTTAGTAATCACTGCCCAACAAAAGGCGAGAGAAGTAACTTATTCATTGATCACCCCTTTTTCCAATTTTTTAATTGATCACCCCCAACATGGCATGCTGCCAAAAGACATTGGTCATGTGATGGTTTCTATTGAGTGACTAACCAGACCGGTTTTCCCTTTGAAATAGGTTTCTCATCACCATTCCTTCTCTCTTTTAGTATTGCAGTTTCTATTTTCTTATTCAATGAAAGTATTTGATGCTTTGATATTTCAAGAAGGCTTTAAGTTAAATCTTGATTATGTTTTTAGTTGATGCTATATTGTTATGATATATTGTATCTACTGTAAAAACTCTCGGCCTCTCTTGACCCCTGGGCCTTGACACCATGCACTGGCTGCACCCCCCCATCTCAGAGGCCCTGGATGGATGAAGCAAATGAATAAAAGACTGAATTAACATGGTGTCAACATTTTGTTCAGCATTAATTCCAGACCAATCAGTGTAGAACAAATCATATACACAAGATTTTTGGAATTTAACATGTAGTAGCTTTAGGTGATAACACTTATTGAATGGGTAGGAAACCTTTAAATACTCCCGTTGCATTGTGGGTAAATGGGAGAAAATCAAAAGATTTCACTATCATCAAGACAGATGATTTCGGAGTCGGATTTCCTGTAAGCCGTTTAGTGAGGATTTCAGTGATACCTTCCAGGAGGACACTACATAGCAGAACAGTATTTTCTTTTGATATATCTACTAAGAATGAAGATACGTCTGAAAATATGAAAATATTAAATAGTTATTAATCTTTAGATTATAGTAGCTGGGTTGCTGCCAATAAGACTTTTTGTAAGATATATAACTTGGTTTGTTACATTAACAGGAACAAAAGGATCTGGAGAAGTGAGTTAGCAAATAGAGCTATGATCAGATGTAATCTGGTGGTAATAGAGTAGTATCAAATAAACATTATTAGGTACTTCCCAAAGGAACTGATTGTAATTTATTTAGACCAGACCAGAACAAACCAATTCTGACTCAACATTTGTGAAGCACTGAAGTAGTGCCTTGCAAGCAGCCTAAAATGAAATGAATATATAAGCAGGGCTGGCCAGTTCATTAAGCAAACCTAAGCAGTCAACTAGGGCACAAAAATCCTAGAGTGCACTCCAAACTAAAAAAGTCCTTAAAATGCAACTTTAAGTTTCGCCTAGGGCGCATGAAACCCTTGTGCAGGTCCTGTATAAAAAGGTTATGCTTTCATTTAAATATATTACAGCAAAGAAATATAGGATAAAATTATTATTTTTTCCAATCCTCTGAATAGTAGAGCATAGAAATATTTCTTGAAGAAAAAATAAAGTTTTATTTAAGAAATCTATGCGAAATTAAAAGGAAAACTGTTCGCTCGTTTAAAACTTGCTTGGATTCTGCGTAGGCTTCTGACGAGAAATTAACTGGTAGATATTGATAGTATGTTTATATCTGGTGTAAAGGTATATAATGCATGTGTGCATATACATCTGTGTGTAAATACACAGCTTTCTGGTGTTATTTAAAAAAAAATATATGCAGTTTTACAGAATGTATTTATTTGGGAACCATTGGCTATGCATAATTCATGCAGGAAGTACATTGGCCCAGGTAGTTTTTTAGAAAAAAAAGTCAGTACACTTATGCGTGTGAACATACACATGTACAGTGACTTGCAAAAATATTCATCCCACCTTGGCATTTTTCCTATTTTGTTGCATTGCAACCTGTAATGTAAATGGATTTTTATTTGGATTTTATGTAATGGATCTACACAAAATAGTCCAAGTTGATGAAGTGAAATTTAAAAAAAAAAAAATAACTGAAAAGCGGTGTGTGCATAAGTATTCACCCCCTTTCCTAAGAAGCCCCTAAATAAGATCTGGTGCAACCAATTACCTTCAGAAGTCACATAATTAGTCAGATAAAGTCCACCTGTGTGTAATCTAAGTGTCACATGATATGTCACATGATCTCAGTATATATACACCTGTTCTGAAAGGCCCCAGAGTCTTCAACACCATTAAGCAGGAGACACCATCAAGCAATTGGCACCATGCAGACCAAGGAGCTCTCTAAACAGGTCAGGGACAAAGTTGTGGAGAATCATAGATCAGGGTTGAATTTTTTGAATTTTTTATAATGGAGCACCATTAAATCTATTATTACAAAATGGAGAGAATATGGCACCACAACAAACCTGCCAAGAGAGGGCAGCCCATCAAAACTCATGAACCAGGCAAGGAGGGCATTAATCAGAGGCAACAAAGAGACTAAAAATAACCCTGAAAGAGCTGGAAAGCTCCACAATATGAGATTGGAGTATCTGTCTATAGAACCACTTTAAGCCATACAATCTACAGACCTGGGCTTTATGGAAAAATGGTCAGAAAAAACCCATTGTTTAAAAGAAAATGAGAAAACATCTTTGCAGTTTGCCAAAAGGCATGTGGGAGACTCCCCAACCATATGAAAGAATAATAGAAACTACCCAAAAATCCATTTAAAATCCAGGTTATAAGGCAACAAAATAGAAAAAAATGCTTAAGGGGTGGGGGGCAGGGTGAATACTTTTGCAAGCCACTGTACATACAGACAGATAGACAGACCTATTCATATTATGTATTACTTGTAGGTATTGAATAATTACACAGTACAAACAGATAAACAACAAATTATTTTTGATTGGTCAAACATAGTTTCAAATTGAACCAATCAAATTGAATATCTTAAAGAAGCTTCAGTAGTCGTAATATCCGATGCAATGTCAACTGCCCAATGGAATTAAAATAGATTTACTGTATAGACCGATTTGGGAGTACCATTCGCATAATATTTATACTTGAACAGAGTTTGTCTTTCCAGTGGTTTTTGCGCTAGATAAACAACTGATCAATCAGCCCAAATCAGCTTTATAGTGTCTGTGTGCCTGTTACATTGCAGTTGTTGCAGTAGTTTAAATTAACTGAAGAGCTTAATTCCAAAACTTTAATTGTTTAATTAAATTAAAAATCAAATTCTAGATTTGAATTTTTCTATCTCATTACAACCTTATAGAGTGCATATATATAAAAAGGTTGTAATAAGATGAAAAAATCAAATCCCAAATTCAATTTAATTATACACATTCTTTTCTAAATGGCACTTATCATGTTTTGGAAACTACTCTTCAGTTAATTCAAACTACCACAACAACAGCAATGTTTTGGAACCAAACTCTTCAACTGTTGTGTGATAAACAAAAATGGTGGGCAGACAAAGTGACTACCATCTTGAAGGATTATGGCTCTAAGTTTTAACTGTTAGCATACAAAGCTAAGATGGCTGTAGGCATAAGATACAACTACCTGGACTGTTTGGTTGAGTGGTTACAAGCTTGAGTTCAGCCTATGGCAATTTTCAAGAAGAAAATGGCCAACGGGGGGAGGTAGACCGGAGGTAATGTCAGTAGCGGACTTGAACAATTCTTAGCTTTGTTAACAGGCCAGCAAAACAGAGGAGAGAAAAGGCAAAAAAAAGACAACCTTACATTGAGAAGTATCATCTTCTAATACTTTGTAAAGCTTCTTCAAATTACAATAAATCCCTCTGTTGCGACTGGACTTTTGTTGTTCAATGCAGAACCTTAAACCAAAGTCTATTAACAGTTGAATAATATTGAGTAAGAAGTTACTCTGATTAAACGGTGCAATTCACTTGCACACAGTTGTAATAGTAAATTCAGGGGGGGGGGGTAATTCATAATAAGGTAAAGTGTATAACAGGGTGGGGGAATTTTCAAAAAAATTGTTTTTTCTAGACAATAAGGAATACATGTTTAAACTTTCAGCCATCTAGCACCAATGGTGAGGCCTGTATACATATATACATAGATAAATAGCCAGCCAGCCAGCCAGACCAACTTAAAAACTGAAGAAACTATGCTCCTACTTCTATGTCCTTGCGTAATTCTACTATAATTTTGGAGGTATGTAAGACTTGTATGTCAGTTTATTGCAGGTGATAACACACCGGGATAGCAATCACTAGATCATGAGTTCAAATCATGGTACGGGCATGGGGATTTTACATATCGGTTTACTCCCCTATTTTTAGTGAGGATTGTTCTTGTTCTTGTTACATAGGAAAGGAAAGTCAACTCTGACAATATTCCACTAAATCAGAGAATATCTTGTAGAACAGATTTTTGTAGAAAAGATCCTTTTAATATAAGCATCTTGTTTCTTATTCTCTGCATCAAATTCTTCATTTGTAGTTATTTACTTTTCTGCTTTATTATCTATTCAATAAACTTTCCTGTACATTTGATGGAGTTACCCTTTAACCCTTTTGGAGTAATCAAATTATTATCCCATCGTTGCTTTTCAATTGAAAAGTGGGCTTCTTTCTCTCTCGCAATTTTGGCAATTTTATTTGCTAGCAAACGGCTATCCGGATTCACACAGAATTTTTATTAACTATTCCTATTATTAAATGAAGTATTGCAACCCAATTTATTTTGACTACTTTTTACCTTCATCTTAAGTTTTAGTTGTTTTATTTGTTTCCGATTGTGTTATTTACTTGTTGCCGTAGAATGACAGCCTGAGTCAAAGTTGTGTTAAAAACAACTAAAAATTATGATGGAGGTAAAAAGTAGTAGAAATTAATAAAATAATGGTTGACACAGGCAGGGCCAACGAGAGGAAT
Organism: Architeuthis dux; assembly: GCA_006491835.1. Taxonomy (NCBI): domain Eukaryota; kingdom Metazoa; phylum Mollusca; class Cephalopoda; order Oegopsida; family Architeuthidae; genus Architeuthis; species Architeuthis dux. Next base: position 3,358,102 of record VCCN01004508.1, on the reverse strand, counting down.
TTTATTAGGCATTGCAAAGCTGTTTTTGAGCCCCCTGAAACACACACTATATACTCTCGTCCTTTAGACATCCTGTTTTCATATGCTATGATCTTTTTAGCACGCCATACTCTCGCACATCAGTAAACGATAGTCAATGCACCAGCTGCACCCATAGGTGCTGACTTTTTGTTTTCCCAGGGGGGGCTCACATCAAAAACATTACGTTGAAGCTATTCTATTAATTGCATAGAAACACATATTATCAGTAATAACATTTAATGGTTACTATGCTTGTATCAAAGTCCATAAATCCCCCCAATATTAAAAAAACAATGTTTGAAATAGATTAAATTTGTGTTAACAAATTTTTATTTTAAATACCTTCAATGCAAAATATGTTTTGAACTTATCAAACGAACAAAATAACTAAACAATGCAATAATTCTGTGTATTTTAAAAACAAATTAAATTAATAGTGACAAAGTTTTACAGTGCACCTGTGTTTGTCAATTAATACATGGGGAGGCTCGGCCCCTTGACAATTTCACCAAGGTTGGCTCGAGCCCCCAAGCTCCCACATAGTCAGCGCCTATGGCACCCTCCCCTTTTGTAGGCCCTGCACATTGCATGTTCTGATGCCTTGTTTTGCTTTCATAATCCTTTTCATTCAACATTGAATTAAATGGTGTTGCCATGGATATTGATTATAAGACACAGATTAGTAAACAGGAGACGACAACCAAGTTCTACCAGAGGTTAATTTATTTGGCAATTTCTTAAATAGTTTGAGCATGTTTTGATGTCAACAAATTAATGAGTTGAAAATGGCTGCAGAATAATACAGGCCTTGTGGTTCATTATAGTGCAGTTCACATTATAATGTGAGTGGATGGTGAACCCAAAAATTTTAATCTAGCTCCAAAATAGCTAAATTGATCACAACTCGGTTATAATATGGTTTTATCTTTCTTTGACCCCAACACCCGCGTTATAATGGGGGAACGCTTGTATTACCAAAGTTAAACTACATTCTGTCTGTTTTATATCTGAGGAACGTTTCTGTTTTTACTAATTAAAAAACATATAGGAAAATCTTTATTGAAAGTGAAAGAAAATGGCTGCTGTCAGTTTTTTTCTGAGATAACTAAAAAATACATGTCTTAATATGGAATTTGAAGGAGCTATTGAAGATGATAGCCATTAATTTCATTTAATGTGGGGAAATAGGAGTAGGAAGATCATATTGCTTCAATCTTCCATGCAAAAGACCTGCCAGCATTCAAAATTGTAATTTTTTACCTGGACTTGAATACTGACACTGTCGTCAGTGGGAAATACTCAGCAACACCAACCACAAGGCTGGCCACTCTCCAACCATTTAATACAAACAAAGGTTAAGAAATATTAATAAAAGGGCTACACCAAAGTAATGGTTCTTGCTTCAAAGATTGAATAATAAAATTGCCACTCTACTGTACAAATATACCTAACGATTTACAATAATGTACAACATTCTGTTATTCCTGACTTTTAAACAGATTAAAGCAAGGGTATCAAACTTATTTACTATGGTGGGCCAAATATAACGTAAGTACACAGTATGCGAACCAGGTAACATAATTATGAGCAATTCATGATCACATATTAGGTGAGTAATATGAAAATGAGAAATGTGGGTTTATTCTACCCCTGCACATGTGAAGCTCATAAAAACAAACAAATATGTGGACCGTGGGCCTTATGTTTGACACCCTTAAACTAAAGTGTTCAATTACAAAACCTTTACATTTTACACCAGTGTGTTTGTACCATAGGGAACAGTAGCAATAGTGGTTCATTTGTACTACCCATTAATCTTGATAACAGAAATCCAGTTCACAAACTCAGTAATACAGTTGAGTAATTGAGTGTTGTGATTCAGTATTTTAACCTGCACCTTTTATGATGTAATTCCTTGTCAGAGTGAGAGACTTTTGATTTAATATTTCTTCAACTATCTTCAGTTAGGAATATATTTTGAATTGTTGAATTCAAAATACTTTAGTCTTCTGAAATGCTGTGTCACTTTTCAAAGAATTTTAATGGGTTTATATGCAGACAACAGTAGTTATATCACACTTGGCAAAAAGATTAGATCTTTAGTCCATCAGTTTGGTATAAATGTGGTTGATGTGAGTTCATAAGTAATTCGCTCTATGTTCACTCCAGTGAGTCTTTAGATCTGTATGTTATACCCAGATTTACAAATATCTACACAATACAATGGTTGCATAATACCAGCCATGACTTACGGATGCAAAACATGGAAATTAACAAAACAAGCTGGAAACCAACTTAGAATAGCACAGAGACCCATGGAAAAAGCAATGCTAGGAATAACTCATAAGAGATAGAAAAAGATCAACTTGGATCAAAGGGAGGACTAGAGTGAAGGATATTATACAAATAATTAAGCAGCAAAAATTGAGATGGGCTGGTCACCTAGCAAGAAGAGATGACAAAAGATGGGGGAAAAGACTAACCGATTGGTGCCCATTGGACAGTAAACGCAATAGGAAAAGACCAGATACATAAGATGTGGCAGGAGATGGGAAAGGCCTTTGTCCAGCAGCAGATGACACAAGCACAGAGAAGTTGCTAGGGATTTGGGGGCCCAACATTTATTGAGATATATTAGTAGAAGTACAGTAGGTGAACTACTATTTATAAAGCTTTTGGAGGGCCCCCTCCATTGGGGGCATTTTAACCCCCTCAGCAATACACATGTACAGACATTATGAATAAAAAAATATATACAAAAAGAAAGATTGATTTGTAATGTTCTGGCCAAGAACTCTTTATGTTGCTACTTAAACAATGATTGAACTTGATGTGGTTGAAGAATAAAATCAAGAATATCACAAGAAATCTTTCAGGAATCTATTTAAAAAGTTAGATTTGATTGTAATTTGATCAACATTAAGGTATTTCAAAGAAAAACTGAAGCGTAAGAGGCAGTTAGCTACTAAAATCAGTGTGCACCCTGCCTTGTTACTAAAAGTAAGATATGCCCTGCCTTGCAACAAGCATCTTTGTGTGCAATACCATTCCAGAATTTATTTTATGAAATAAAAACGAAAATGAAACAAGCAAATTAAAAAGCTCTATAAATGCTCAAGAAGTGTTTTTTAAACTGTTTTTTTTTTTTAGAATTATGATAATTATTCATAAATGAAGTCAATTTCTGAATGGAATTTATTGATTAAACTCAGAAAATACCAGCGAAAATTAATGCATTAGATTATTCAGATGAGCTTTAATAAGATAGAATATTTATTTTTCTTTGTATTCTTCAAGGCTTCACCAAATGCAACAGTATGAGAAAACAATGTAAATGAAGAAAACAAGAAGAGAAAATGCACTATAAAACCTGATTGTAGGAATCTGATTAATGTCAGTTCGATTGTGAATAATAACTATTGATTGGAATTCTAAAATACTAACTAATTAAAAAAAGAATAATCAATTGTTGTTGGATTTTAGTTCTTGGTCCAGTGTTTTTCTTTTAATGAAGATCATAAATTTTAACTTAGTTTGTGGCAATTACATTTGTTGCATAAATAATTCAGTGCTGAATATTATCTTTAGATTTGAAGCTTTTTGTTTCAAAATTGTAAAGCACAAATAATGATATAGAATAAAAACTTTATATAAAGAAACGTAGAAACTAAATAAGTCATAATCAATTTACTAATCCAATAATTTATTTTGACTTCATGGGTTTTTTGTGATGAAGTTAGTTAAAACTAAACACTCTTAATGCCATCTAATGGCCAACCCAATAACAATCTTATGTTTATGTTTATGTATGCTCACATGGACAATATGTTATATGGTATTTATTTTACTATGCCTGTCAATATATTGAAACTCTATGGACTTTTATCCATTATTCATATGAGATGACTGCAATGCTCATTTTCATGCAATTTAATTCAGTGCTGAATATTATCTTTAGATTTGAAGCTTTTTGTTTCAAAATTGTAAAGCACAAATAATGATATAGAATAAAAACTTTATATAAAGAAAAGTAGAAACTAAATAAGTCATAATCAATTTACTAATCCAATAATTTATTTCGACTTCATGGGTTTTTTCGTTGCTATTTTTAACCCTTTATAGGCACCCCTAAAAATATTTTAGATATCAGAACAACCATTTTGTATGTTAAACTAGACCTAATTACAAGATATTTTCAGTTGCAAGTTTTCTGAAATTATTTTGCTGATGAAGTGATCATATATGGTGCCTCGTCCAAAAAGTGACCAAAAATGGAAAATATAAAAAATTAAAAATTAAAGTAGAAAGTTAAATAAAACATAGAATTAAAGAATAACATTCAATATAATGAACAGATACAAAACATTGATATAGACAAAAGCAATAACACCTCTGGGTTGATTTTTAAAAAAACAAATAATAACTATAGAATACAAACTTTATATAAAGAAAAGTAGAACTAAATAAGTCATAATCAATTTACTAATCAAATAATTTATTTCGAGATTTTGCTATTTTTTAAATATCTTTTCCCTTTATAAATTTGTCATTGTTTACAAAAAAGGTGTGAATCACAGTTGTTGGCACACTTCAATCTTGTTCTGTTCTTCGCTTGATAAAAAGATTGGGAACTGAATTTTGCTGCATTTTGGTGAGTGGAGCTGAATCATATTGTTACAATGGTTAATTGCGTCATTTTAAAAGATTATTCAGAAGAATATGCCAGCCATTATATCTTGCACATGTGTGTGTGATCGATTTTTTTTTAAGTGCCTGTTTAATGTCATCAATATTATATGAATGATGTTTGAAACTTTCATTTTTGTTGTATGAGGAAATTTTTTTTTTAAATCTAAACTTTTAGAATTTGATAATTTTTAACAATTTTATTAAAATTCCTGGAGGAAAAGTTGCATGACATTTAAGAATATAATCATTCGGTTTCTATCCTGCTAATTATTGCTTTGGTAACAGAAAGTCTTCTTACTGCTACCAAAGCAATAATTATATGATTAATGATGTGTCCCCCCAGAATACTTGGGCATGGGACATTGATACCAATTAGAATTTATTTGATTGTCCAATTTAGATGGTTTTCCTTTCAGAACAACTGTCTTTTTGTCTGTCTGGAAATTATATTAATTCAAATCTTGTGACTGAAATGTCATTTTTAAATCCAAGGCTCAGTGCAATTTGTTGCTTCCACTTCAGTGTAATTCTTCATCTAATTGTATCTCAGAGGAAAAAATGTTAAAACATTTTGAGAAAAATATAACACCTATTGGAATTGAAGTTAGACATCAGCTGTATAATTTCCCCTTTGATCCATATCAGCTTCAGTCTGGAGAGCATCGGAAACTATGCTTCTTTTCTGTCAGTAGAAAGATGACATAAGTGATTATCTCAGACAATGGAAATCTCAGGTGTATCTTACCTTGCTTTTCGTTTCCCACCTTGCTCTAAATTTCTGAACTAAATTTTTGTTGCCAACAATTGTAGCAAATATGGTTACACCAAAATGTCTGTTATAACTGTACAGTTCAAAAGTAACAACTCTCAAAATTATTTCTTCACAAATTGTTAGAAACCATCAACAAAAACTGTCAACATAAGTTTCTTCAGTTTTTGAGTGAGTCTGCCTGGCTGTGTATGTATGTATCATGTGTACAGGCCGTACCAATGGATTTTTTCTTCAAGATTTCCTTCCCAAAATAGGTTTTTAGTGGGAGGTTCAATTTACAATGTAAATTTTTGTTAAATTGGTCACTTAGTTTGTGTCTGGCAGCATTCACACTTGTTTTTTTTTTATATATCTAAAATTCCGACCATTATTGTATGCGAGTGGTTACCAACCCATGAGCTTGTGAAGTGGGCATGCGTTGGGTCCGTTGTCGAGTAGGCAAATATTTCAAAAGCCTGGGTTCCGAGGTAAAATTCATTTAAATAAAAGGGGTCATTGGTAATGAAAAAGTTTGGAACCACTGATGTAGGCTATGATTCTGGCGAGCCTCTACAGCTGGGGGTTCAGGATGCTGTAAGCCCTCGAGAAAATTTTGAATTATTACTAATAATTGGGGCATTTTGAGGCTATATGAAATGGATATTAAAACATATTTTACGGTCAAGATTAAGTAGGGGAGAATTTATCGGCCACCTTAGCATTAACTCATTTTGTGACAATATATAGATTGTAATAGTCCCCTTAAACCCATAATTTTATAGATCCCTCATTAGAAAAGGCCGATATTACAACTCTTTTAATGCGGGTTTATAATTTTGGTATGTAAGTTCCATAATATCGACATTATTACAACGTAACGATCAACAACAAAAAATATCTGACTGAAATGTTAAATGTTTATTATAAATAGCTAGAAAATATAAAATCAATAAAATTATAAAATACTACTATAAATTACTATTATAAATGATACAACCTTTACTGCCAGTCTCAATCGGGTTGGAACTCGAGTCACGGTGTCCATTTTCTGTGCTATATATATATATATATGTGTGTGTGTAAATGAGTATGTTTGTATGGTTGTATGCGGTTTGGTTGTCTGTAGTGTCTGATAGCTGAGATCCTACAACTCCTAACTGACTGGTCCACATGAGATAGATTGTACAACCAATAATGTAGCTTACACAGGAAGGAAACAATTAGAAGAGGAAAGGCAGTTGCTAGATTTTGTGGATGCTTCTGGCCAAAGACTCTCAAAAATGGACAAAAGAGGCCAAATGCAAATACTCTCAGCACACACCCCCTAAAAAGTCAAAATGGCTCAAAATTTAAATATGGCGAAACCAAATACTTTTTAAAAAGGCCAGATTTGTCAAATTTGGCTATCAATTTTATTTTGTAAGGACATAAATTATATTTTTAATAAAATAAGTTTTTCTGTGACTTTTTTACATACTGCACAATATAAGTGGTGACTTTTCTTAAGTTGAGCTTTTTTAAAAACTGAAAATTAGGATACTTGAATTAATAAAATAAATAATCTGATAAAATCGTTTTTGGCATCTTATTGCCAATCCATACATAAATAACCCTGTCATTTTACCATTATTTTCTTTATATTTAGGTATTCAAAGAAACCCGGGCAATGTTTTCTTTCTGTATTGTCAACTATGCGGTTATTTCTTCCCCGGGCAACGTCGCAATTACCTGCTAGTAGAAATATAAAAATATAACTCTTTCTTATTATTTTCAACTAGAGATGAAATATTATGGTCATTGTCCGTTGAAAAACATAGAAAAGTGTTGTTTCTCTGTGCGTTATATTATAATTGGGTATTGCTCAATTATAATGTAACCTGCAGAGAAAACGGAAAATAAACAATAACTCTCTTGTGGACTTTGGCAAAGCTGATCCGGCTAAATGATGCTTCCCCTGGCTACGTCGCACCTGGGGAATATTTTTTATTTTCTGATCAATGCTATTTGCCGCAGGGTAATTGGTCTGAGTAAAAGTTGCGATAAAAAGCAATAAAAATTAAGATGAAGGTAAAAAGTAGTCATAAAAATTTTAAATAATAATGATTTATACAGTTAAGTTTATATATTGCTTTGGTTAATGTTAAATTGGAATTTAAAAAATACCTTGAAACTACCCAGAATGAACGAAAAAGCATCAAGGACTTTGCACAAACTTTTATTGCAATCTTACACAAAAAAAGCAATAATACATACCTGATTTTTTCTATGCAACCGTTGCAATCGTCAACCAAAATAGTCACCAAAACTGTCAACAGAAAAGGTTTCTTCAGTTTTTAAGTTGGTTTGGCTGGCTAGCTGTGTATGCATCATGTGTACAGACCGCATCTAGAGGGCTAAAAAAAATTTAAATCACTCCTTATGTTGAGAAAAAAACGGTTATTTTGTTTTTAGAAAATTCCTCCCCTAAATAGATTTTAGTGTGTGTGTGTGGGGGGGGGGGTCAATTTGCAGTGTAAATTTATACTAAATTGATCCCTTTTATGTGTCCGGCAGCATTCACGCTTGTTTTTTTAGTGATCACAGCCCAACAAAATGCGAGAGAAGTAACTTTTTCATTGTTTAACCGTTTTTCTAATTTTTTAATTGATCAGCCCCAACATGGCATGCTGCCAAAAGATTTTGGTCACATGACGGTATATATAGATATACACACACAGGTATACCATGTCTAGTGTGGTTAATTTGTTCCAAACTTTTCCGTACTGTTCAAAACTGCACTATTCAAGGTCTTATTATAATTTAATGAGTTTTTTCAGCTTATATTTGTATAGCAATATCTTAACCGTACTACATCAAAACTGCACTATTCAA
>VCCN01004508.1:3334904-3348227 GCA_006491835.1 Architeuthis dux | reverse complement strand
CTCCTGCATTGTATAATGTTGATTATTCTCAAATAATGATTTACTCGCTACCAGCATCATGAAACTTTGCAAACCACTTTTGACATGTTCGATCATTCACAGTAACTTCTCTATAAACTGCACAAATAACAAACATAAAATACTGCTTATTTTCTTCCATCTTCAATCAATAAACCAAAATACGCCAATTTTGAAAATTTAAAAAATGCATTCTGATATGACAGCTGTCACCATATAATGGAAAGTGATCTTTTTGGATGAAGTTAGTTAAAACTAAACACTCTTAATGCCATCTAATGGCCAACCCAATAACAATCTTATGTTTATGTTTATGTATGCTCACATGGACAATATGTTATATGGTATTTATTTTACTATGCCTGTCAATATATTGAAACTCTATGGACTTTTATCCATTATTCATATGAGATGACTGCAATGCTCATTTTCATGCAATTTTATAACATACTGACATTTTAAAAGGGCTTGGGCAATTTTCCTGAAATTTGTAAAGAGGGGATATTGTTTTAATCCTGATTGCGGACGATTATTAACATTCACCAAATTATATGGCCACCCTTTCATAAATCCAAATGCATAGAGAGTAGAAGGAAAATAATTTAGTTTTGTTGGTTATACGAGTATTGTTTTCATTATAATTACATATATTCACACATGATTAATATTGTAATATTTGTTTTGTATTTGATTGTTAGATTCAAATTGCTGTAATAATTTTGATTAAATTTTGGCTCATTGAAATTTGTGATTTTTATTCAGAATACTTTGAAAACTGGTTTCCTAAATTTTTGTAGTCTCATCTGAATTAACAAAGGTTTATCATTAACAAATGGCTTAGGTAAATTGGTTTAGAAAAATACAAGTTATTAAAAAATCTATTATATAAGAAAATCGGTAGAATTTTTAATCTGGAAATCTTTACAAGGATGAAAATTTACAATTAATTAATATACAAAAGATATTCATTCTTTGAGTCTGTTTTTGATAACACTTCTCTCAGGTAAAATTCCTTGATTTAACTCTTAAGTTCATAAACCTCTTGAAACCTATTGTAATTGACAGTGGAAGTTTTCAATGAATAGCATAAACAATAGTGGAACTCTTATGTGAATTTAATTAAAACAAATTTTTTTAATTCACCAAATTCGTCAAAGGGAGATAATTTTAATCAGAAGTTATTTCCCTTGAAATTGACATTTTACTCTCCTTGTATGAATTTAAGAATTACAAATTATGATTGAAAATCTCTGACTTTCGAAGCTCCTTCTTTGTGGTATTCTAAATAACAATTTCTCTTTACTGTGCCTGTCTTGTGGTTATTTATATTTTATGCATCAGTATGAAAATAGCTTTTAAAGCCTCATCTACTTTCAGAGCAAGTGAATCTTAAATGCAGTCAAGGAAGACTTTTCAATGATCAATGCTTTCATAAACCGGTGTCCTGTCACTGCAGGTGCCAAAACGCCATCTAAATTGTTTTTGACATGAACAGAACAGAGGAGATTTAAAACTGGCTAAGACTGAAAGGTTAATATTTTGTCATGCTCAGAATATTTTGCTGCCATAAATTCTGTGTTCCAATGTTATATTTCTCGGTCTCTAGTTATACAATGAGCTGTCAGTGGCAATGGTAAATAACAGACATGGTAAACAACAATAACTAAGTTCGTTTACACATAATTTTGTTTGGATAATGTTCTATGTTACTTTTTAGTCAGTGTTTGGTTACTAAAACTTTCTTTGAAATTAAACTATTTCTAGCAATACTTTAACTTAGAGGTAGAGAAATAGACTGTGTAAAGTTCAGTTCTAAACCACCTTTTTAGTAATTCCAAGAATGGATCATTAATCAAATCATGAACAAGGCCTGAGGTGCCATACCAAGTGTTTGGTAGATGAGCCCCATTTACAAAAAGAAAAAAGAAAGAATGAAAACTACACTCTAACACGGTGGTTCTCAGACTTTTTGACTTTGGGGCACACTAGGAATCAACTAAAAAATCACAGGCGCACATCACATGGAAAATAAAGAAAACTATGTTTTAAAAGTTCAAATAGGAAAAAAATATTTTAAAAACTACTACATACCGTATTTCTTTATGTATAACACAAACAATTTTGTACCAAAATCTGAGCCAAAATAGGGGGTGTCGTGCTATACTTGAATGTACACAGAAAAGATCTTTATAAGTTACCAAAATTAAGCCATTTGATGAGGGTTGAATTTTTGAAAAGCACAATATTTCCTTCCTGTGAAACACTGCAACACAAATATCCAAAACATAAAATAAATTAAAATAATTAAATTAAAAGATAACTAAATTTAAAAACAGTGGCTTCAAATTGTTTTTTTTCTTATGTTATTGTATTTGATAAATTTTACAGTTACACACTATTTTATATATGTATATTTTTTTACTCCCCGGTTGCCTTGGGGAACACCTAGCTACTTCTTTGGGCGCACCAGTGCACCCAGACACAAGACAATCTCATACTTATTAGATTTACAGTATAAAGAGGAATTTCAAAAGTGTTTGGGGGAAAATTTATTTTAATTACATGAAATGCGATTTAGCAAAAACATTTATTCATGAAAAGATTTCCTAGATGTTTACTGCTATATTCACACAGCATCTTAAACTTGATTTGAGGCTATAGGACCATAATGCTTTGAAAAGGTGTTTTGTAAATTTACTGGTGATTGGAAACTTTCTGATTGCTATCTACATTCAACTCATATATTTCTCTCAGGAAATAATTATATCACAAACTTTTTAGTAGATAAATAAAGCTTTGGAGATCAAAAGTCTGTCTGGGATTTTTCTCCGAATGGAAAATTACCGATAAATTAATCACATGTTTGGATAACCTTTCTGGTAATATTACATTTAATTTTCAATAAAAGGAAATCATAGCATAGCTGACCCGTTATGAGATTTATTGTCCGATGAGACTATCCATGAATGAAAGATGTTGTTTTTAATCATGAACGATATTTATATTGATAAATGACTTTGCAGACGAGTTATTGAAAAATATGGTTACCATACCTGAGACCTAGAATTGGTAGAAGTCTATAATAGCAATAAACATCATCATCATCATCATCAGCAGCAGCATTAGCAGCAGCAGCAGCCATCGCTGGACATATACCTTCTCCAAGATTTGTAATTCTCACTATCATGGGCATCGCGGCATCAATATTTCTGGAACCTGTCTAAATCGTCATGCCATCTTATTTTCTTTCGGCCACAGTTTTGCATAAGATCTTTGGGGATCCACTTTGTGAGTCACGATGTCCAGTGGTTGTCTGATATTCTTGCAACATGGCCTGCCCATTGCCATTTGAGTTTTCTAATGTATTTTATGATATCTCTGACTCCTGTTTTTCTCTCTAATAAAACATTCTTAAAATGATGTAGAAAAAAAATACAAACACTGTTTCTTGCCCAGTTGCTTGCATAATACTAATATTTAAAAAAAATTAAATTCATATCATTGAATCATTTGAGATCTTTTTAAAACTGTACATAAACATCAATTTCTTACTCCCTCCCCCCACCCCCATCCATGAAATATGGGATCAGTTAAAATTTTAAGAGTGTTTTTTTAGTGATTGTGAAAATATAAATAAATGCGATGTTGCGGTGAAAGAAACAATTAAGAATGGTTGGGTTAGTGAATGCAACTAACTAAGTTAAAGATAGGATAGAGAAGACCATCACCTTCCTTACATACCAATTTTGACTGTGTGTTGTATTTCTCTATTATATTTTTGTAAAAGTATCAATGAAAATAATTAAGAACAGTATGTTTGTTCAAATACTTATACGTATTACTTTTTATAGGGTACAATCTGTTTTCAATCCCTGAGATTGCAGGGGCCATTATGGATTCTGAGCAGGGGGAAAACAAATTAACTTACTAGTTTGGTAACTCTTCCATATAACAATATGAGTTCACTTTTTTTAATCACCTTGAAAAATTCTGAACAAGATTTTAGAAGAATTGAAACAAAAAATGTATGTCTGTATTATGAATATTTGGGGGAAAAGATTTACAAAATAAGTGTATTTTCTTCATCTTTTCAGTTATTCAGTATAATAATCTTTAATGTATATTCCTGTAAAAAATTAAGATACCACCAATAAAAGCTTAATAGAACATCTCAAACTGTAATGCAAAAATCTTTATTCAGTAAACACTTGTATTCATCATTGAAAAGAGAATGCCATTTAAAATTTAAAATAACAGTAATTATTATACACTGATTTATTTGAAATGCTGTTGGAAGAAACATTTTAAACTCATATGAACCATCCTTTCTAGATTCTATTTGAAAACATTTTGCTTATGTCATTGAGTGTTATGTTGTACTCTGTACGAACTGTGACAATGTGCAATTCGGCAGTCACTGAGAAAGAAAATCAGGACTTTGAGAGAGTGATTTATTCAGTGAGAAAACAGATTATTTGTATAAATAAAAGACAATGTGAGTTGTGTGCATTGTTCCCTCTAAGTTGTGCACAGATATGTCCGCAAACATGTTTTGCAGCCAGCACACAAAAGAAATTAATGTGCGCACAAAATATTTCAAATTCTGTAGATAGTTTGCTGAGTTTTCATTGAAAAAATATTGATTCAATATGTTGAATCCAAAAGTGTGCATATACATTTGTCATAGGAAAATAATTGCACAATATAAGATTTTTGCACTCAATAACTACAAAAATTAGAGGGAACATTGGTGGTGTATTTACGCATGTCTTTTTCCCAAAGGAAAAAAGGAAATGTTTAACACTGGCTGACAGGATTCTGTGAATAAGCTTTGTTTTAACAATCAGGACATCTGGGAGAGTTGTTTTTATTTATTTATTTTTGTCATAAGATTTAAGTTGACAGGCCTGCAAAGTGTAAAGTATCAAATATTAGATTGCAATTATTATTAATTATTATCAAATATTAGAAGAAATTGAATCATTTATAATTTGATTTTTATCTAAATAGTAAGAGTTATTTAAAATAGAAATGAAGCAAATAAAAAGCGGAATAGGTAGTTGTAATTATTTTAGTGTGCCAATAGTGATCTACCTTTTCTTTCTATCATCAGATTGATGTAGAAAGAAGTTCATGATCATTTCTTATGAGGTCATCTATTGAGAATCGTAATACAGAAACAAGTGACTTGTAGAGTTTGCCGTAAACCATCTATTAGAAACCGACAGCCAGAACTGTCAACATTGGTTTCTTAAGTTTTTAAGCAGGTCTGGCTGTCTATGTATATGTCTTGAGTAAAGGCCGCACCAATGGAGCTAGAGGGCTGAAAATATAAATATTTACTCCTTGTTATATCTATAAAGAACATTTTTTTTGTTTTTTGAAAATTCCTAGTTGGGAGTTCAATCTACAATCTACAATGTAAGTTTATGATAAATTGATCCCTTAGTTTGTGTCCGGCAGCATTCACACTTGTTTTTTGAAAATTCGGACTTTTTTAGTGATCACCACCCAACAAAAAACGAGAGAATTAATTTATTCATTAATCACCCCTTTTTTTGATTTTTTAATTGATCTCTCCCAACACGGCATGCTGCCTAAAGACGTTGGTCACATGACGGTTTCTATTGAGTGACTATCTAATGTAAGTGTTTGAGACATAGACAAAATTACTTGAACATGTTCACTTCTTTTGTTGTTCATGTGATATCTCTTCTCTAGACATAAACAAAGAAGTATAATAATGATGTGATATCTCTTCTCTAGACCTAAACAAAGAAGTAAAATAAAGAAAACATATATTCCTGTCTCTTATACAATTTGCAGCTTCTTCAATTTTCTGCATCTGCTGCCTAACATGCATTCTGCTTGAATACAGATGCAGCCATTTTTAACAGTGTGAAAAACTGCTTGGCACAAACAGCAACAGGAGATTTAAAAGAAAAAACTCTTATGAAGACAAATAAGTTTATTTTTCTCTGAGCAAAAATAACACAATATAACAGGGGTGGTCAAACTGATGCTCATGGATATATCTTGGCTGAGCTCCTTTTCTCATTACAGTTAATATAAAAATAAATTAGAAGAGAAAATTTCAAGCATTTTAATTGTTTACTGGATATGAACATCGACACCACTGGTTAAAACGTAAGATTAATATTAATGGTTTGTAAAAACATTTAACTATATTAAATTCCAATATAAGATTTAATATAGGTGAAACAATTATCAGTCAAGATTTTGAAAACATTTGGTATATATGAGTACTTTGTGATTCCTGAGACTAATTCAAATTAACATTTAAAAAAATTATATATATGAATAAATATTATAGCGTAAGTATTTAATATTCATATAACATTTTTTTAACAAAATGTGTGACAATAAAAGCATGTGTGTACATTTTATTCATGTCTTGTGGTTCTAAAACATCTGAAGTTTATTGTATGTGGCGCTTATATTAACTATTTATAGGGCACACCTAAAAATATTTTAGATGTCAAAACAACCTTTTTGTATGTTAAACTAGACCTAACTACAAGATATTTTCAGTTGCAAGTTTGCTGAAATTTTGTTGTTTATGGGGGCAAAACCACCTCTGATGAAGTGATCATATATGGTGCCTCACTCAAAAAGTGACCAAATATGAAAACTATAAAAAAATTAAAAATTAAAGTGGGATGTTAAATAAAACATAGAATGAAAGAATAACATTCAATATAATGAATAGATACAAAAAAATAACACCTCCAGGTTGATTTGTAAATGTTATTGCCCAGGCCAAAAACAGGCTAATTTAATGGGGTGTGGTATGCTTCCTAACAGTTTCTGTCATTGTTCCATCACAAGTGTACTTTGCAAAGCTTGCAGACCAAATTGGTGCGGATTATGTTGTCTTTGTGGCTACAATATTTGCATGGGGCTGACGGGTCCTCAGGTGATCATATATAGTCACTTGCCCCATAAAGGGTTAAGCAAGTTTGGCCACTCCTACAATATAAGAAGTGCTACTTTTACATTAGTCTTGTCCTCAACTATGCCACGAACATTGTAGGTGTAGATATTCATGTTGTTTAATTTGTTTAATGTCCAAGAGTTTGTCTTGCTTGGACAGTGTCTGCTCGCATTTGAGGGCACATTGCCCACAGGCACACTAAGAAATGCAATTGGACTTTTGATAGGCGATGATCCAACAGGAACGCTACAATATTTGTATGGTTGTGTTGTCATATTGGATTTGGGAAGGTGGTGGCTAATTTAGCTCACCTGTTGCCAGTATTTCTGGTGAGCATTCGTGTTGGTGTCACCTTATTCGTTATATTTGGTGGGTCCCTGTATATCTATGGGGGTCTCTATGGTCCACACCATCTTAGCCGGTACCTCATATATCTATGGAGCTTTCTCCATCCGCCACCTGGAGACATGCAGGCTAGCAGAGTGATCCTGCTCCCTCCAGTCTTTCTGTTAGTTGGGTGTTAGTGGTTGTTCATTTCCCGCTCTTATTTCTTTGAGTATCGACCACAGATATCTCCTGACAGTTAGCGAAACAAGAGCATGGAAATGCGTTGTGGTTTAAGGAAATGTAAGGGTCACAGCCCCTGGACATCATCGACTGGCACATCATAGGTATAAGTGAAACCCACAGGAAAGGAGAAAAATTTTTAAGCTTAAGGTAAGTAACCATCTATTCTATTACAAAAGGAGAGAGGATAAGAAATTCAGTGGCGTAGGATTCTTAGTCAATAATAACATCACAGGCAACGTTATCAGTTTTGACAATATATCAGACAGAATAGCTTGGATAACAGTTAGATTAAGCAAAAGATACACACTAAAGGTAATCCAGGTCCACGTGCTTACTTTGAAAAGTACTTACCAAGAGATTGAAGAGTTTTATGACGACATCAGATAATGGACAGAGAAAAGACTAATTACACAATACTCATGGGAGATTTTAATGCTAAGGAAAAGTTGGAGAATCTAGTGTAAGAAAACATGGGATAGAACAGAGAAATGAGAGAGGTGACATACTAGTGAATTTTGCAGCAAGATACGGATTAAAGATAACTAATACATTCTTTGAAAAATAGGAAAGTTGAAAATGGACTTGGAAAAGCCCAAAGGACACAAGAAAAAAACGAAATGACTTCATACTAACTGACAAGATAAATAACATCAATGATGTTACTGTTATAAACAAAGTAGACATAGGAAGCGATCATAGAATGGTAGTGTGCAGAACTAAATTTAACTTTAAAACTGAAAGGAATAAAATGATTCTTAAGAAGAAGAGATGCCCCAATAAGATAGAGATAGAGAACATTAGCAACTTCAGAGTAGTGATAGAGAACAGATTTCAGGCCTTGTGGAATAATGACAGTGACATAGAGGAAAAGAGTAATAGTCTGACAAATATGATTAAAGAAGCAGCAGAGGTGGTAGGCAGTGCAAATGTAGACAATGATACAGGGAAATACTCTAAAGCAACATTAAACCTAATCAAACATAGGAGAAATATGAAGATAAAAAGAGGACGAAAACAAAAAAAAGCAGAACATAATAAATTAATAAATAAAAGAACGAGAAAAGAAAAAAGAAAAGAAAACACAAAGAGGATAGTAGAGGTTATCAGAAAGGGGAAGAGTTTAAAACACGCCCGCTTAGCAGACCATACCAGCAAGCGACAGATGCTTGCACTAAAGGATAAAAATGGCAAAATTATCAAAAATAGGGACAAATTGACAAAAGTAACTGAAGAATACTATGAAAAGCTGTACACTTCAAAAATAAAAATACCACAAACTAATAAACCTATAGATATTAGCGATATCCCAGATATAACACTAGAAGAAGTAGTATTTGCACTAAGAAATATAAAACTTGATAAAGCCCCAGGCGAGGATGGCATAACGACAGACCTAGAAGATGCAGAAGAAATCTTGCACACAATGCATAAGAGAGAGAAAAGTTCCTAAAAACTTCTGTCTAGGAATAATATTCCAACTCCATAAGAAAGGAGATAGCACAATCTTGGTAACTACCGCCCTATTACACTATTACCTAACATATATAGCCTATTCACAAAAATAATCACAAACAGATTATCAGGCACTCTAGATGAAAACCAAACACGCGAGCAGGCAGGCTTCAGAAGTGGCTACTCAACAATAGATCACCTACATGCGATAAATCAACTAATCAAAATGTCCTTAGAATACAACAAACCACTCTGTTTGGCTTTTGTAGATTATGAGAAATCATTCAACTCAACGCAAAAACAAGATGTTAACGAAAATTACATACAAATCATCCAAAACATATACGAAAATTGCACTGCAATAATCAGACTACATAAAGATACAAACAAGATAAAGATAGCCAAAGGAGTAGGACATGATAATACAATATCACCTAAACTATTTACAGCGAGCCTTGGAAAACTGACTGGGAGGGGATGGAAATAAACATAGATCAAGAATACTTAAGCAAACTTAAGATTTGCCGATGACATTTCCATGACATCGGAAGCATCTGAAGAATTAAAAAACATGTTCAAAGGTAATGTT
This sequence comes from Architeuthis dux, assembly GCA_006491835.1. Taxonomy (NCBI): domain Eukaryota; kingdom Metazoa; phylum Mollusca; class Cephalopoda; order Oegopsida; family Architeuthidae; genus Architeuthis; species Architeuthis dux. The sequence goes on along the minus strand of VCCN01004508.1, from coordinate 3,338,643 downwards.
CAATGATAAAGTCCCCAAAAAGGTCATAAAGATAGGAGAGACTCTAGAAGAGGTCGATGAATATATCTACCTAGGACAGGTAATAAAGCTAGAGAAAGACCATGATTGCGAAATAAAACAATGCATAATGATAGTTGGAAAGCATTTGGTATGAATAGAGACATTCTGAATAGCACTTTGCCAATGTGCCTAAAGCGTAAAGTATACAACTGCTGCATAATACCAGCCATGACTTATGGATATGAAACATGGAAATTAACCAAACAAACTGAAATCCAACTCAGAATAGCGCAGAGAGCCATGGAAAGAGCAATGATAGGGATAACTCTAAAAGATAGAAAAAGATCAACATGTATCAGGGGGAGGACTAGAATGAAGGATATTATACAAATAATTAAGCAGTAAAAAAGGAGATGTCTGGTCACCTAGCAAGAAGAGATGATAATAGATGGGGGAAAAGACTAACCGATTGGTTCCCATGGCATAGTAAACGCAGTAGGAAAAGACGAGACACAAGATGGAGGGACAAGATAGAAAAGTTTGCCGGTAAGACATGGCAGAGGTTAGCACAAGATAGGTTGTCATGGAACGAGATGGGAAAGGCCATTGTCCAGCAGTGGACTTATAACGGCTGACGACGACGACGACGAAGACGACGACGACGACTACTTTTACATTTGAAATACAGATGCTGAGCCCACAGCCTGAGATAATCTATTTATTCAAAATTACTTTTTGTTTTTGATAGATTACTAAGTTTACTTTATTTTTCAAAAACTGTCTATGCCTGCAGGTAGACTAAATTGGACAAGAAGTTTGGGAAATATTATTACCATTTTTAGAAATAAGTTTAATTTTAATAAGATTTGTTTCAAATCTACTTTACAGCTTAAATTTAATTCTTTTGCCTATCAGAAATTGTATAGATATAAGTTTTCTGTTGCTATAAGTGGTTAAAAGTGTTTTCTCAAACTATAATTGGCTACTTTTTTTTTGGTAAGCATTTTTCTTTTCTAAAGAAATTGATAGTATAATGCAAGTTTAAAAGCAGCAGACAAAAATGTTGTAAGCTTACAAAGCCTGCTAGAAATAACTTTAAACCATTCTAGTTTTATACCACTGTACTTGGCAATCTGTATCAGCATTATACCATTCTACCTTTGGCAAACACCTCTATCATCACTAAAATTCTTCTTCTGGGGTTATGTCTGGAAATCATCATGTTTTGTCCAACTGCTTTTTTAAAAATAATGCATTTTTTGCCTGGGGGAAAAAAGAAGACTTTTTCATATATAACAACACAGGAGAGCAAATGATATTTTATAGATATTTCATAAAATTAAATAAGGGGGGTTGTGCTTACTCACATCCCCCCACCCCCTGTCAGGCCCACACACACTCCCAGGCAGACCTTTGTACACCATCAGGCAGGTCTGTGTAGCAACCTCCTAAAACCTTCAAAAATGTATTTTTCTCAAAACTGAGAATTCATATGCTCACTTTTGGCATTAGTAATTCACACGTCAAAGCAAACCATCGGTTATTATTAGTGCCCATGTTTTATTGTTGTGTTTGGGTTAGGGGTCTTTCTCAAAGAAAAACATGTTTTATTGTTGGGTTAGGATCAGATTCCTTAAAAAATTTGCATAAGCACTAAGAGAAAGAGAAATTCACATCCGCAGATTTCCTACGATGAACAGAAGATAAAGGTCCATTCAGCAATATAGTTACATTGTAAATAGAACCCTCCAAATCTTTTTCAGAACTGACTAATTTCCAGAAGGTTTGATGGTCTAATGGATTGAAAGCACAAATTTAAAAAAAAAAATAAACATAGTAATTTAGATGCTGAAGACACCTTGGTGCCACCTATCCCATGTTAATCCCTGGGTCCAGTTACACTTATAGACACATTTTTAGATGCCATGGTGCAGCCATTTTGGAGTCTATAAGACGTATACACGCAAGTAAACATTCATCAGTTTTATTGTACTAGATATAATCAGCCATTATAAGACCACTGCTGGAAAAAGGCTTTTCCCTCTCCTCCCATGACGACCGAGATTATGCTACTCTCTGCCATGTCTTACTGGCAAACTTTTCTATCGCATTCCTCCATCTTGTGTCTGGTCTTTTCCCACTACATTTATTGTCCCATGGGCAATCCGTTAGTCTTCTGCTCAATCTGTTCTGTCATTTCTTTGTGCTAAGTGTCCAGCCCATTTCCATTTTTGTTACTTAATTAGTTGTATGATATCCTTCACCCGCATCATCCCTTGGAACCTTGTTGATTTTTTTCTATCTCTTAGAGTTATCCCTAGCATTGCTCTTTCCATGACTCTCAGTGTGATTCTAAGCTGGTTCTCAGTTAATTTTGTTAATTGTCATGTTTCAAATTACTAGCTGGTATAATATATTCATTGTATACTTTATTCTTTAAGCAACGTGATCTTCTATACGTCTCTATTCATACCAAATGCTTTCCAGCCAATTGTTATGTGCTGTTTTATTTCGCTCTCGTGATCTTTCTCTAATTTTATTAGCTACCCTACGTAAACGTATTCGTCAATCTGTTCTAAAGCTTCATCCTCTATTCTTATGGACTTTATCATTGAACATTACTTTTGTCTTTGTTATGTTCATCTTTACTTTCCTTATTCAGATCAGTCAACATGTTTTGTAATTCTTCCACTGTTGTCATGGAAACATCCTCAGGGAATCTCAAGTGCTTTAAATATTCCCTCCCAGTCAGTTTTCCGAAAGGCACTTTCAAGGCTCGCTGTAAAAATTTTAGGTGATATTGTATCCCCTTGTCTCACTCCTTTTCCTATTTTTATCTTGTTTGTATATTTATGCAATCTAATTATTGCAGTGCCATTTCCGTATATGTTCTGAATGACTTGTATGTAATTCTCATTAACACCTTGTTCTCGCATTGAGTTGAAAACAACCATGTGTTCTACCAAGTCAAATGCTTTTTCATAATCTACGATGGCCAAACAGGGTTGTTTGTTGTATTATAATTACTTTTCAATTAGTTGATTTATTGAATGTAGGGGGTTTATTGTTGAACAGCCATTTCTGAAGCCTGCCTGCTCACATGGTTGATTTTCATCTAAAGCTCCTGTTAGTCTGTAAGTATTTTTGTGAATAGTATATATATATATATATATTAGGTAATAGTGTAATAGGGTGGTTGCTGCCTGGTGGTTTCTTGTGGAGTAGGATCATTATTCCTAGGCAGAAGTTTGAGGTACTTTTCTTTCTTGTATGCACTAAATGCATTCCTTAGAAATTAGCAACAGGGACTGAATATAGAAACATAAGGACACTGAAAAGTGTTAAAAAAGTTAATCTGTAAAATAAGATATATCTATCTGCATCATATTAACTTGTGTTATTTATTGGACACTTATGAGAAACTGTCTGAATAAGATATCTAGCTTTCTATAAGCCTCAATTATACACATATGAGTAATGATAATTCTCCAGTACATTTTTTTGGCATTGAACTATAATTATCATCATTGAATGGCATAGATGTAGTTTTTTTCCATTCCAGAAGAATCATTAATTAGTAAATGCATAGTGTGATATCTGGTAATAATTGTCATATTGTGATATACACATGAAATCAAATAATGGATAATTTTATATCCAACAGAATATGAGATTATAAAGACATGAGGTTGCATAAAAGGTTGCTTCCAGGGTGGATGCAGGTTCGATCCCTGCACGG
>VCCN01004508.1:3291540-3313631 GCA_006491835.1 Architeuthis dux | reverse complement strand
TCCCTGTCAGTACCATTGGATCGATTATTATTAAGTGGAAGATGTTTGGCACCACCAACTGGTGCTCCAGGGAAAATTTCTCCTTGAGCAACTTGAAAAATGCTAAGAACGATCACAGTGAATCCAATGGTAACTCAAAAGGAGATCCAAGATGATTTGAGAGCAGCTGATGCATCTGTTACAAATAAACTATTAGTAATGAACTACACAGGAATAGCTTAAAATCCTGTATGCCATGGAAAATACCTTTTTGAAAAGAAGGCACAGAAATTATCGGATGAAGTTCGCTTGTGACTATTTAGATAAGCCTAATTATTTTTGGAAGAACATTCTCTGGTCAGACGAATCAAAAATTGAACTTTTTGGCAAAAACCCAGCTTGTCATACATGGAGAAAAGATGGATGGACCTAGGATACAAAAAACACCCTCCCACAGTAAAGTACTGCAGTGGAAATATTATGGTTTGGTGGTGTTTCTCTTTCAATGGTACGGGGGCACTTCATGTGATTGAAGGAACCATGAATGAAGTGCTCTATTGGAGTATTTTGGAAGCTAATGTGTTCTCTTCGGTGCAACAGCTGGAGCTTGAAGAAGGTTGGGTCTTTCAACAAGATAACGACCCAAAGCATACAGCTAAAATAACTCACAAATGGTTTATTCAGAACAATGTAGAGGTGCTTAGGTGGCCTAATCAATCTCTTGACTTGAATCCAATTGAAAATTTATGGTGATGTTTGAAAGTTTGATTTCATCAGAGGGACCACAGAAACATTAATGATTTGAAGGTCTTTTGCAAGGAAGAGTGGGCCAAGATTTCAAAAGAATGTTGTGGAGGGCTTGTGTAGAGTTACAAAAAACATCTCCTAGCAGTAATTGCAAACAGGTGCTATGCAACTAAGTATTAAAATATGAAATCAATGTGTCCGAATACTTTTTTCCATCGTCACTTTTGTTTATATTTTATTCTGCATTGTATGTGAAAGGTTGACATATATTAACAGATTAAAAATGCAAACAGAAGACATACTCTCAGATCCTTTATTCAAATAATGACATCGGTCAATGACACACACACATGTGTTCTCGTGCTCTCTGATCTACTAAACACTATGACAATATAGCTGCTCCTTCACCAGAACGTAAAACACTGGGAGTGGATAAGTGCTCTTGTGCTCAAGATACTTACTTAACAGCTCTTCCCCTCTTTTTTTTTTTACATGGGGTGTGCATATAATTTTTCTAATAATAAAGGTGTTTTGCTTTGTTTTTGTCCCACTAAATATTTTTAAAAAATAAACATATTTTTCAACAGATTGTCTTTCATGCTCTCTTCAGAGAAAGTAAGAAGTCAAACTTACATGAAGCGAACGAGCATTCCTTTCTGTTTGTATCATTAATTACTACTGTATGATAAGTAACTTCGGTTACCTTGAGCACTTAGTTAAACATCAATATTAGTTAGCTCCATTCTTTATTTAACAATTCAGTTTCAGTCCGCCTCCAGACATTCTACTTCTCAAGTTGGTACTCCTAACATAGATCTGCATACCACCTTGCATGGTATCTAGTAACTATCCTTGAACTTCCGTGGTGCAGTCTGTTCAGATTTCAATACCGGTAGCTAGTCCTGGTGTCGGTGGAAGGACAATCTCGCCGGATATGCCCCAAAATTCCACAGCTAAAATAAGCCTTCCTGATTTCCTTGTCACAGTGACGAGCAATATGACCAAGCCGGTTGCATAAGTAGCAGCGTTTCACAGTATAACAGTAACGTGCTGTGTGGCCAATTTCTTTGCAGTTGAAGCAGCGAACTTGTCTAGAGTAGCAATCACTAGTCAAATGACCTACATGGAGGCATTTTTAACAGCGACTAGTGTGGTTTGCTCGTCTATAAATTTTTAGGTTTCCAACTTCCCGATTTTGGGATTCAGGGATCATATGATGTAAGTCGACATATCGACGGCAATGACATTTAGAGTCATCAGGCTTTGCGGTTTTTGAAAAGTTCATATCTTTGTATCTCTGCGCATTCTCCGGTGGACGTCCTTTAACTCCACATTTAGGAAATTCTGACAATCTGTCAGAGAAAATTATCTTTTCTCCATTTTTGGAGATATGTGTAAACCAGATCTCACCGGGTGTTTCAAATTTTTCCATTTTCTGACAAGTTTTGTGTTTTTGTTTTGTCAGCTCTGTGTTCTTGTTTAAGTGTGTCGTTTTTGTCTCCTTGTTTCAATAGTGGGACCTGTGCCAGTTCCTCAGAATCATTCACTTTTGTAATAACATCACTGGGGGTGGCTTTTTCGTTTTTTGAAGAGTCGTCTGGCCTATTGTCTGTTTTGTTATTTTTAATAACTGTTTCAGAAATCTGAACTTTTTTATTCAACAGACATTCAGCGTTTTTATCATATCCCTCACTGATTTCTTCAATAATAACAAGCCTTTCACCAGTATTTTGAGAAACAAATTCGATATTACATTCCACTGCACAAGGTAATTCGTTATGGTTAACGACAGATTCAAACGTTTTGTCTTCTGTTTAAAAATCTGGGTATTCTATTTTTGTAAAGTTTGATGTTCACCTTTTAAGCATTTTAACTCGTTAAAACCCACGGAATATCTGCTCTTCCACTGTTGTACATCGTACTGATACATCTGCTCGCGTGTAACTTGATCCGATTTTAATAAGGTGATCAGTTCTTCATATTCGGAATTTTTATTTTTCAAATCCGCTTTGAGTCTGGTCAACTCTAAAGTAAGTTCTAAGAAAAAACTTTCCTCGACTTTAATTTCCGAGTCGTTGTTTACATCAATCGTAGATTTATTTTCCTTCCGTTTTCTGCTTCGTTTTTGCATCGTTATTTCTTCGTTATTTTTCTTGGGTTCGTTAATCGTAGCATCACTGCTCACTTCAAAAAGTTTGTCTAACGTTTGATATAAAAGAAATAAGCCATGTTCCGTGTTTAAATCCGAAAGATTATCCAAATCCAAAATTGCTTGTCAGCGCCGGTCAAAGAGAAAAATACTGTCGGTGCGACTTTTGTATTTTCTATTTTGCATTTACTGGCACATTCAGCTATCTCTTTTCGCCACTTACAATAATTCTCTGGAGAAAAAGTTGGTAATTCCATTTCAACGTCAACGTGGCCATCTCCAGACATATTTGTTTCGTTGTTTTTTGTCTCCGGAAATATCACCGATAGTTGGTTTTTCTTTTTCGACTCCGGAAATATCACCGTTCATCTGTCCGGTATTTTCCGTTTTAAAATCGTCTGTCATTTTGTTTTTCAACTACGGTCTGCTAACAATGTAAGATTGGTATAATGACAGATATTAACAGATTAAAAATGCAAACAGAAGATGTACTCACATATCCTTTATTCAAATGATAACCGCGGTCAACGACAGACACACGTATGTTCTCGAGCTCACAGATCTACTAAACACTATGACAATATGGCTGCTCCTTCACCAGAACGTAAAACAGCGCCCCCTTACCGGAAGTGGATAGGCGCTCTCGTGCCTAAGGGGAATAACTCAAGATACTTACTTAACAGTATGTTAGGAAATATGTATTTGTTCTTAGTAATTCTTAATTTTATGTCAAAATACATCACCTGTATGAATTTAAAGTAAATGTGAGCATAGCAAGTATATTAAATGAATATTTTGTAAGTGCCCAAATACTTGTTTCCTGTCACTGTATGTAATTATGTATCTATGTATCCGGACTTCACCCAGCACTAACCGTTCATAGTAGAAACTTGAATTTTTGCACACACGCTCTCCTCAATGAGTAGGGAAAACGTTTTTTTTTTCGTTTTTTAAAAATTCCCCCCGAATAGGTTTTTAGAGGGAGGTTCAATATGCAATATAAGTATATACTAAATTGGTCACTAGTTTGTGCCAGCTTGTTTTTTGAAAATTCGGACCTTTAGTGATCACAGCCAACAAAAGAGAGAAGTAACTTATTCATTGATCACCCATTTTTCCAACTTTTTTATTGATCACTCCCAACACAGCATATATGGGTCATAATTCCCCTTGGAATGCTAGACATTGGCATATGGGAACTCTTTGGTTTGGGAGGCAGAGGGCTTGATTTGCCCAAAATTACATAGATAAAAACACAAGTACTAATTTCCAATAAATATCTTTTTATGAATCGACAATACACAGCTAGTATAAATCACACAACATGTAACTTAAAGGAAATATCATTTTCTGCCTTTCTTAGCAGCAAAAATATCTTTAACTTGGTCAACATTTTTGCCAACAGACATGTTGGCATACTTTCGTTCAATATTTAGTAATGACACACTGTTTAGTCGCATTTGACCCATTGTACTCCTTAGATATATCTTCATTCGTCTGAGGCCGCTGAAGGAGCACTCTGCAGAACACGATATAGCAGGAATAGTTGTCAGGATACCAGTGATTTTGTTGACGACTGGCAGTACGCTATGAAGAGTGTTCTTGTAAAGAGTTTCAAGAACACCAGCTGCAGTTGCCTGTGAACCTGATGGATGCGTATGGTCCATTACAAACTTTGCATAGATTGCTGTTTCTGCCTTTAGGAGATCCAGATCAACACCATAATCTGATGCAACAAGTTGATAGTGCTCATCTGACAAATCAAGCAATGCTTTTATGAAGTAATTGCTCTATCACTGCTTTTACTGCTTCATATCTATAAGACCACCTTGTTACACTTTGAGATTTAAGTCTTTCAAAGAGTGCATGCCTTTGGGACTGGTCTCTAGAAATTTGTAGAGGCTCTGAATAGTTCCTAAAGCATTGCGGAGTGATTCAGTATCTGTCATTATATCTTGGATAGCAAGATTTAAGAGGTGTCCATAGCAATGGACATAGATGGCAAGTGGAGAACACTCCTTCATTCTTGTTGCCAAACCTCTATGAACACTGCTCATATTTGCTCTGCCCTCAAAACATTCTCCAATAATTTTGTTTTGGACAATAGGTGAGTTTCTCTGCATGTGTGCATCCAGCTGACTTTTCAGTTTTTTCTTCTAGCCAAGGAATATCCTTGGACTGAAGATGTAGAGGTCCCAAAAAGCTACCATGGTTAATATTGGAAACTTTGTCTAAATTACTGCAGTCCTCTTCATAGCCTCTTTGAGCTACGTTTTGTTTGGCAGTGAACAACAGAGTTTTGATAATAATTTTCAAGTACTCTCAGTTCCGCGCCACTTGCTGCTTGTGTACTGTATTTAGTAGACCTAACATCAATGTTTTTGCTTTGCATTCGCTCGATAATCAATCCACTTCATCATAGCCAGCTGATCACATGCACTTTTCACATGCTTTGTGAGCCAATGTATCTTTTTCCAGTTTTCGAAAGTAAAAGTGTTACTATGCATAAATACTGTACATGGGTCACATGAAGCTTGGCATTTGTCAATGTCATAGGTAAGCCAATGATAAAGATTAAACCATTCACTCTTGAAATCTCTCAAAGTAGACTCCATACCAAATTTCTCTGGTTTATATTTTTTCAAAATTGGCTGATTTGGACCAGTTTCAGTGATATTGATCTGTGGACCCAGTGGAGATTCATGGGCCATATTCACTTCATCGTCATTTTTGTCTAGTGGAAAAGTTACAGTCTGATTGGCATGAACAGTCTGAACGTGTTTTTCTTTGTAATCGGAGTATATTTGATTGCTGCGTTTTGCATTGTACACACAAGATGAAATATCAACTACTAAGTAGGTTACTAAAATAGCTAAATTTAAATAAATGAAATAAAAAGGTAATAGCATATTTTTGTGCGTAACTTAATTTCTTTTAAAGAAGATTTTGGGAATTATTTTGAATTTATTCATTTTTAACTTCTAGAAGTATTTAAAATAATTATTTACTTAAAATTAACAACCATTTATTTATTTAACTATTAACGCCACTTTTTTATATACTTTAATTTATCTTTTTAAACGGCTACAAAATAAAGGCAGGAAAGAGAGTTAAAAATAGAAACACACACATATGTGAATTACCTTCATAAATAAGGCAGATAGGGGGAGAAGAAAGACAGCATCCGACCTTTCCCACCCATATCCAACTCCAAAATGCCATTAATGTTGTTTAAAGAGGAGAGGAGAGACAACTTCCGACCTTCCCCAACCCTGTCACGCAGTTACACCAACTGTAAAAATGAAATGAATTAGACAAAAACATTTCAGTAGTCAATAAAGACTCACTTCTAATAAGGACTTAACAATATATCATTGATTATTCTGTGATGAAAACAACATTTCCATTCACCAGTGAACTTGTTTTAGCACTTATAATTGACTTTTGATTAGCTGCGGTTCAGTTATAACGCTGTTGGACCACAACACCTGTGTTATAAAGAGGGACTACTGTATCCATTACTTTTTAGTTGTCATTAATTCTTTATAATTAGTCCTCAGTATTTTTTTTTATCCCTGTATCCTTTGATCCTTGTCTGGTAACTTGATCTGATTAGATATGATCCATTAAGTAAGATCTTATAAGGATTAGGAAAACTGATCTGTTGATAGAGTGTGATGGAAGATGCAAAAACAAATAATAGACGGAAAGGTCTAGTTAGTCTCTCAATAGAAACCATCACATGCCATGTTGGGGGGTAATCAATTAAAAAATTGGAAAATGAGGTGATCAATGAATAAGTTACTTCTCTCACCTGTCGTTGGTTAGTGATCACTAAAATAGTCTGAATTTTAAAAAACAGATAAGCGGTAATGCTGCCAGACACAAACTTAAGGACACATTTAGTATAAACTTACATTGCAAATTGAAGCCCCACTAAAAACCGTTTTTTCTAGATATAAGGAATAAATGTTTACATTTTCTGCCCTCTTTCTGTACACACATTAGATACATACATACATAGCTAGCCAGACCAACTTAAAAACTGAAGAAACCGTTGTTGACAGTTTTGGTTGAAGGTTTCTAATAATTGTCCCTGTTAGCTACTTGTCAGAAACTGTTAACATAGGTTTCTTCAGTTTTCAAGTCAGTCTGGCTGGCTATCTACGTATGTGTCACGTATACAGGCCATACCAATGGTATTAAAGGGCTGAAAATTTAAACATTTACTCCTTACGACTTATTTATTTGTTGAAAATTTGGTCTTTTTTAGTGGTCACTGTCCAACAAAAGGCGAGAGAAGTAACTTATTCATTGATCACCCCTTTTTCCAATTTCTTTTAATTGATCATCCCTCCAAGACAGCATGCTGCCAAATGACAGTTTCTATCGAGTGACTAACCAGACCTGTTACTTTTATCAATGAAAATTGGAAAAAGCAGCCAAATAGAATTTCATAATTTTATTGATGGTCATCCACAAGTATAGAATGGGGAAGTGAATTCAGTTATGAAATGACATTATATTCTTGTCAAGATATAGAATCAATTTGAAAATGATTTGTTTTTCATTGATTAGCTAATCAGAAATTGCTAATAAGGAATAATTAGGTTGTTAATGAGCTAACAAAAACTATATATTTTTATATCAGCTTAGCTTAGTATAGCACAAGACCAAGTGCGGAGGAAATGGAGGTCGGAAGATTGTGTTGTGTCAAAGGAGGGCTTGCCTGCATTGAAAATCAACATGCGAGATCCCGGCTTTTAACTGGGCTTGGACATTGACCATTCATGCTGGTGGCAAAAATGAAGCAGGCCACCAAAAGCTATATATTTTTCAGTCAAATTTTTAATACTTTTCTCTTAAACTTTGATTATTAATCACTGCTACCCACAACACTGGTTTATTGCTGTGTTTAGGTTATTCATATGTTCTGACATTTATATGTATCTATATAGCTATCTATGTATCCGGACATTGCCCAGCCCTAACCGTTCATAGTAGAAACTTGAAATTGTGCATGCACACTCCCCTTAATGAGTAGGGAAAATGTTGTTTTTTTTTAAATTCCCCCCCATAATAGGTTTTTAGAGGGCTGTTCAATATGCAATGTAAGTTTATGCTAAATTGGTCAGTAATTTGTGCCTGCTTGTTTTTTGAAAATTCAGACCTTTTTTTAGTGATCACAGCCCAACAAAAGGCAAGAGACGTAACTTATTCATTGATCAGCCCTTTTTCCAAAAATAATGACTTTACTATACAAGTGTTTTATATATTTATGTGTATTTTTTAATTTAGGGTCCCTTTATAACATATGCTACAGGCCCCTAATTAGCTTAATCCGGCCATGCTCACAAGCTTTTGCTTTCCAATCAATTGATAAACAAAAAACTTGATTTTGGCTTAGATTGTATTATTTCTTTACATGATTTGGTATGTATTATTGCTGCATTATTCATATTTTTCTGGAATAAGTTTGTTATATAAGATAGAAAGTAATTAAAATACTTCTTCTTAATTAATTTTCTTGATCAGTTTGCCTAAGTCATTCAGTTTATATTTCTTGTTTGTAAAAATTTCTATGTTCTTATCTATCTCATTTGGGTGTCAATATGTTAATATATCATATACAAAGAAAGATAACTCTGTTAGCTTTCTTTGTTAATGATCAGTAGTGGAACTCTCCTCTTTCGGGATTCCATTTTCTCTGATATTTTACTGTGTTCAAATCAGTTAGCAGTTTGTGTCCTAGTGTGTAGACGTGAACATAGGAGTGTAAATAAAAGTGAATTGAAGACCCCAAGAAGTGTATGTGTTTATATTGTGTTATATACAAGTTGACGGCAGACAAGTGGATCTAGAGAGTCTAACATTGGGCACTTTCCATAACCTATTTGAACCTATTTGGATTGTATATAAATATAAAACATTGTGCAAAAGATAGCACTGGGAACTTTTGCATCAATGTAATGTAGAATCATTCAGAAAATATTCCAAAGCAAAATATTCATTGTTTGTAGTACTGTTAATCATTTATTTTTCCATGGTGTACACTGTTTGGCTATTTTAAGTTTATAGGTATAAACAAAATTAACAAAAATTTTCAGCATGAATTAAATGCCTGAGAAATTTTTAAATCTCTCAAAAATCAGCATATTATTCGATTTTAATAAAATTTTGGATACTTATTTATTTAAGGATGAATTTCTTTTTAAAGAATTTTCCATTCCAAATTTTGGAGAAAAATAATTTTTTTTCATATGATTCCTATCCAACCTTTTATTAATTTGATGATTTATTTTATTTATACATTCATGTTTTCATTGATTTTTACACATTTTACAGATAAATCCCCCGAGATATTAATTATATTTACCTTTTATAGAAAAATATTCCAGAACTGCTCAAAAGGATTTGGGATTTAAAAAAACAGGAAAATGAAGTAAAATATTTTTCTTCTCTGCAAACTTTTAGTTTTATTTGATTAATCATAATTTAGGCTTTTGATCTTGAAAAAAAATCTTTTTTCACTTTCACTTATTTAAAAAAAGATTTTTCTTCATTTTTATCGATTATTTCAATATTTTTTAAATGTATATTTTTTAATCTTTCTATATGGTGCTTCGACTGAAATTTATTTAAATATATTATTAAAAGGATGAATAATTAAATATAGAAAAATGATGAACAAATATTTACCGGGTGTATTTTTCATATATTTTATTCTGTTTTATGTTTATGTAAATTGACTGCAGATGACAACATGCCTTCTTTTTCCATGGCACAGCTGTGGTGTATTTTAATCTTGTTTATTTTTTCCACTCAAATATATGTGTACTGCATTATCTACCATACATTTTTAAAATCAGGTGTTGTTAACACGCTTGAAATTTCTTTTCAGTTTTGTTCATTTTGTTTATACCTATTAATTTAGATATATTGTCCCTGGTGGAAAAAAAAGCCAGCGACTCTCATTCACTATTGTCATCGTCTCGGTGTCCTTTTTCTAAATGGATAACTTTGTTATTATTCAAATAGTTCTTCTGATGATTGAACTCCTTCTTGTTATTTATGTTGTAATGTTGTATGTTTTGGCCGATCCATTCTTCAGCCTTCTTTAGGCGTAAAATCTGAGTGTGATGGGTTAAACAGATTTTATGTTTAAAGGGGATAAACCTTATAGTACAGGGCCCAGGTGTTTCTGTGTCTTTGTTTTGTCAGGTTTAAGTTTGTTGAGAAGTGGAAGTCACATTGGGTTGAAATTCGCATTCGTCTCGTGACCCCAAACTGGTGCACAACTGTGTTTACGTCATCCCCTGTAAATTTGGTTTTATCCATACTGGAGAAATGGGCTGCCCCCTCAAGGTCAGACTTAATGAACGCATGAAAACCATAATCAGGAGCGGGATAGAAAAATCGGCTATGGACGATGACATCTGGAGAGAGAACAGCGACCATCTTTCTCTTTTGGAGGAAGTCCAGATTATTGATAGAGAATGATGTTGGAAGCAGAGAAAAATCAAAGAGGCAGCCCACATCAAAATGTCAACTAAATGCATTAGCCAGACAAGTGCGGATTTCAACCCGATGTGAATTCCATTTTTCAACAAACCTAAACTCGACAAGACAAAGACACAGAAACACCCGGGCCCTGTGCTATAAGGGTTATCCCCTTTAAACATAACTTCTATTTAACCCATCACACTTTGATTTTATGCCTGAAGCAGGCTGAAGAATCGGCCGAAATGTTGTGTTTATAACACAAATAACAAGAAGGAGTTCAAACGACTGAAGAACCATTTCTATATTAATGACCCTTCTCAAAAGTATAGAAAATAACTTTGTTATCCTTTAATATATTTCAATGAAATTTTGTATGTAGGCTTGTAGAGAGATCCTACCTGGGGGGTGGTGAGTTATGGCCGATCTGATTGTTTATTTACATTTTATATGTAAATAACCATATGTCAACATGCAGACAATATTGAACTTTGAAACTGCTGAACCAATAAGAATTAAAATTGTTATACGGGTACTTGGGCACCTCATTACTGATAATATATAACGTTTTAAAGAATTTTATGGTTTGAATAAAAAAGAATTCTGTTGTCAGAGTTAATGGTCCTAATAAACAACTAATTGCCACTCTGGTAGCATATATTATATCAGTTGTGATAGACAAACATCCTCTGGCCCATCTCTCTCTCTGTCTCTATCTTTCTCTATGTCTCTATGTCTCTATGTCTCTCTCTCTCTCTCTCTCTCCCTCTCTCTTAACTGTTTTCTTTATACTTTTAAGATTTTTTATGACATTCACTTGATAATCTGAGAAGTCAAATGATGTTTTGCCTATTGATGTGTTTGGTAGGTGACTGCAGAATAGTATCCTAACCAAAACTCATCTCATGAAAAATGTCTGCTGTATTGAGTGTTATAACAGACCATATTGTAGTAGAAAGAAGTAACCACTTTATACTAGTATCATCAAATAACGGCCAGAAAAAAGTAATGAAAGACACGTCTGGTTAGTCACTCAATAGAAACCGTCACATGACCAATGTCTTTTGGCAGCATGCCATGTTAGGGGTGATCAATTAAAAAATTGCAGACATTGGTGATCAATGAATAGGTTACTTCTCTCGCATTTTGTTGGGCAGTGTTCACTAAAAAATGAATTTTCCAAAAATAAGCATGAACACTGCTGGACACAGAATAAGGAAACAATTGAGCATAAACTTACATTGTGAATTAAATCCCCACTAAAAACCTATTTTTGGCGGAGGGGACAATTTAAAAAAAAACATTTTTTCTAGGCATAGTAATGAGTAAATGTTGAAATTTTCAGCCCTTTAGCTCCATTGGTACGGCCTATACATGTGATACATACATAGCCAGCCAGCCTACCAGACCAACTTAAAAACTGAAGAAACCTATATTGATGTTGACTATTTTGATGTTTACAGTTTTGGTTGACAGTTTCTAATTATGTTAACATTTTATAAATATGTGTTACACAAGTTGCTAAAAATGAGCTAAGCTGGTCAGTATATTTGTTCCACTTCTTTTCTGTTCACTACCATTTTCCTTATGGTTTGAAGAAGGCTGTAGAATGAAGTAGTCCCGACAATTCTTGGAATGATAGTGTCATTTCTCATAATTATAGAAAGTATCTTTATAAACTTGATTTACTTATCTACATAGTCATGCAAGAGCATTCACACTCGGTGTGCTCTCTGGCAGGTTTCTGGCAGGTTTGTTGTGGTGCCATATTCTTTCCATTTTGCAATAATGGATTTAATGGTGCTCCTTAGGATGTTCAAAGTTTGGGATATTTTTTTATAAATCAACCCTGATCTATGCTTCTCAACAACTTTGTCCCTGACCTGTTTGGAGAGCGCCTTGGTCTTCACGATGCCGTTGGTTAGTGGTGTTGCAGTCTCTGGGGCCTGGGACATGATATTGAGATCATGTGTCAGATTATGTGACACTTCAATTGCACACAGGTGAACTTTATCTGACTAATTGTGACTTCTGAAGGTAATTAGTCTAGTTGCTAAGAGCCAAAAGAATGACCATTGCGAGTCTTCTGCCGGGTATAAGCACTTTGGTATTGCTCCCTGATGGCAGGTGATTCCTCCTACATGTTTGACACTAGTGTGGCTCAATAATAGGCTTCACTAAAATGGTAATATCTCTGGTTCTAATCTATATATTGTCATTCTGTTTGCAGATACAGACTCCTGAGACCATTATCTGAATATTATTTATTATATCTGCCAACGAAGTTGGAGAAGTATATGTATTCGGTTATGTATTTCCATCTTTCTGTCTGTCTTTCCCTCCGCCTATCCACATATCTCCAAAAGTACTGGATGAATTTCAATTAAATTTTGTGGAAAGATGGGAAAGATATGGAAGTGTTGGTCAGATTTTGGGGCGGATGCAGGGATATTTTTCTGTTTTATTTTCTTACATTTATGTATATGCTCATGACTGTCCATACAATATTGTTAAAAAAAGACATCAATGAATATCAATGACATTTTGTGGAAGTGTAGACAATAGGCTACGGAAGAAGTGATTAAATCTTTGGGCAGATACATGCACACTTATCTCCCCTACGTCATAGTTATATGTCCACACCACACAATATCACCAAAATTTCATGTCTGTCCACATGATATCTCCAAAAGTTCTCAATGAATTTCAATGGGATTTGATGGAAACGTGGACAATGGGACATGGAAGAAGTCCTTAAATTTGGGGGTGGATCCATGCAAAATGATTTCCCCTACATCATAGTTATATGTCAACACCACATAATATCGCCTAAAGTTCATGTCTGTCCACACAATATCTCTTAATGTCCTCACTGAGTTTCAATAAGATTTGGTGGAAGAGTGGGCAATTAGCTATGGAAGAAGTGCTTATTTTGGTATGGATCCATACACAATTACCTCCCCTACGTCGTAGTTATATGTTTATTTTCTCTTTACTCCTACTTGAAAACTCTCCTGCATCATAGAAACCACCCACTTCCCAGGTTAGCTTCAAATCAGCATCAAAAAGTGTTTGGTTGCATATGCCGTAGAATAAATGTGTACTTAATCCTGCTAATGTTTACTTTAAATAGTCTGTGCCAACAAAGTTAAAATTTTCTGTTTTTATATAAATCCTGAGACAGAAAATAATAATTTATTCTTTCCTAAAGTTTTTATATTTTCAGGTAATTTTTATTTATTATTCAGAAATGTTCAATTTAAATAGTTAAACAGTTTATTCCTCAGCTTGCTAGAAACCTCCACACCCTTCTTAAGTTAGCTGGTTAAATATATTTTTTTCAAACTCGGAAACCATCCATACTCCAAACCCCCCAACACGACCTTGAGGAATTGTAATGATCTGATTGGTTGACAATGTACAGAGTAAAAAAGATAATATTTAAATAGGTACATTTTGAGACAGGCCAGTTTCGAAGATAAACAAAAGGCAACATTTCTGACAAGGAATAAAGAAATAACTTGAACGGTTTTCTCACGAAAAGGAGATACAGAACTACACACACCAGACATGGAGAAAACAATCCACTATTTCTGATAATATTTATCTTCTGATCACTGGAAAAACAAAAGTTCCACAAAACTGGTCACAGTTCCTGAAAGATTGCAATAACAAGAAATGGTTGTTTGCTTTTCTTAGTGAAGTTGTGGTGCAGGCTCTTCATGGTGATGTTCAGCTGTATGTCACTGATGTATATGCCATCCAGCAGCTGACACAAGAATCATCATAAATGCATCTGATGCAGTGAGTGAGGACATGATTATAAGAACAGTTGATACTGATGTTGTTGTACTTGCAGTGGTATATTTTAATCATCTTGGGATCAATAAGGTACGGATTGCTTTTGGCACAGGCAAGACCTTCCACTACATTCCTGTCCATGACATTGTTGTAACACTAGGTGCTGCTAAAGCAGAGTCACTGCTGGGGTTTCATGCATGTACTGGCTGTGACACAGTGTCATCATTCTATAGAAAGGGCAAAAAATCAGCCTGGGATGTATGGAATGTCTTCCCTGTGGCAACAGCAGCATTCAAAGAGATATCAACAACACGTACAGGCATTTCTTCTTAGACACATGCTCAGTTGGAAAGGTTTGTCATTCTCATATATAACAGAACATGCTGCATCTAGCATCAATGTTTGTAGAAAAGACCTATTTACAAGAAAGAAAAACCATCATGAAATCACTGCTACCTACCAAGGTGGCCCTAGTTGAGTGTATAAAAAGTGCATGCTACCAGGTAGGTCGTGTAATGGGACAGGCTATGGTACTAGACCCTGACAAACCTTCTCCATCAGACCGGGGATAGGCAAAAGGGGATGACACCTGGATGCCAATCTGGACCTTTCTTCCAGAAACATCTAAAAGTTGCATGGAATTAGTTAAGAGTAAGTGTCAGAAGGGCTGTAAAAGTCCCTGCAGTTGTTCGAGGATCAAGATGCCATGTACACCTGCTTGTGATTGTGTGTGCGTGCGTGTGTGCAACAAAATTAATATAAAACTAAAGATGTCACCAGAGAACAGGAAAATGTAATATTGATATATTTTGTTAATTAGTGCAGAAGAGGAAATAAAACAATTTATGAATCATTTTTCTGTTGCTTTTTCTATGCGTATTTGTACTGTTTGGGAATTTTCATCAAGAAATATTAGTCAAATCAATTCAATGTCATTAAATTATATTTAGAGAATGTTCTCAGGAGTCTCTATTTGCAAACAGAATAAAAATATATGGATATGATCATTTTAGTTGAATATTGAATATGTAGAAGAATAGTGGAAGTTGAATCATAACATATAGATGGAACACTTCGCAGTAGAGAGTCATTCTTTATTCCACATGTGAACTATTAGCATGGAAGTTGAGTGAAGCCTATGGATATTAAACATATGACCATTGCAAGTCTTTTTCCAGGTGGAAGCACTTTGGTACCGACACCGGCAAAAGACTTGCAATGGTCATATATGTTAATATCCATAGGCTTCACTCAACTTCCATGCTAATAGTTCACATGTGGAATAAAGAATGACTCTCTACTGTGAAGAGTTCCATTTATATTTCACAATTCTCCTTCGGGTCGTTAATAGTATCAGAGTGGTTAACAATCTTATATATATTCCTTTTTCTTTTCTTTTTTTTCATGTATACCAGTAATGTTACGAAGGTACAATATATATATAATATTTGTGTTTTTTTAATGTATATTAGTGATGTTAATAAGGTACAATCTTTGGTAAATAGTGATGTTACACTGGAAATGAAAAACCTCTTTGTAAATGGGATAATATAAGTTGTCCACACACACCATGTTTAGTCATGATGTTTGCAACCTGCTTAGCTGTCTGAATCCAATCGATGACTGTAATCTCACACCATTCCAACATTTCTTTCAGAGCATTAATCTCCATTCTTAGCCTCTTCTCCATGACTTGTTTCTTTGAATAGACAGCCTGATACAGATCCTTATTATCAATAAGACATTTAATTGGGATACCTCTTTGACTATTACCTTTATTAATCAATTCATTATATAAGGTAGCCAAACAAATAGCATAGTCAGCTCCCTCAATCAGAGCCAGGGTTTCGCCAGAGCCAATCTACTTCTAACCATTCTTCTTATTTTCTTTGACTGCCAAGTGATGAAGTTAAGTTTACCATCCCTCCCCATCTAAAATATGACAAAATCTCCCTGATTTCCACCATTTGGGAGGTTTCCAAAAGAAGCATCAGTAAACAACACCAATTGGACTTACTCTCCAAGATCCTGATAATTAAGTGTAACCTCTTCAGCTTGAACTGTATGTATTATTTTATTTGCTTTTTTAAGTTCCTCAGCAGTACTATTATTAATTTGAGATTCCACAATAGCTACATTAAAAGCAATGTCAGGATGAGTTTGCTTCAGAAGCCAGAGTAACTGTCCAACTTTTGACTGTAGTATAAACTTCTCTGTAGAGGATAAAGGTGAATCTCTCAATCTATGCCTATCTATAGTGGTTGATTTGCATGCATAGTCCTTCTGCCTTAAAGTGATACAATCCCCTCCTGTGACAAATGCAAACCCAAATATTTGAGGGAAACACAAGCTTCTTTGCCAACATTAAGAATTTTCCTCAAAACTGACAATAACTGTTTGCTCAAAGGACCCTGTCCTTGCACAGCTAGAATCCCCGTCAAATCCTGTGAATCATGCCAGAAGAATATAGCTGGATCTATCCTAGACACATTACCACCAATTGTCTTCACAAACATCTTTTTCACTTTTTTTATACCATTTTAAAGATGCATTTGTTAGCCCATAAACACATTTGTTCAAAAGCTCAATTTTTCCATTCACATTAGCCTCCCTTTGGTGACCAAAGATACACTCCCCCCTGAATCTCCTCCCCTTGCAAAAATGCTGTTTTAATATCTATAGCATGAATTTCCCACTTTTTTTGTGCTGTAATAGATAAAATAAGTCTTTTCACAAGTTGGAGAGATTTTCTATATTTCATCTAAACGTTCCTCTTCAAAGCCCTTTGGCTCCTGGCTTTTCTTTGAATTTTATTACCTACTTCCTTCATAGTATATATCCATCTGGTGGAAATACACTTTTTAACCCAAGTCCTCCACTTCTCTATAACTTCATGATGCCTCCAATTTTCAAGTTCCAGCTTTTTTATATCACTAAAATCAACTTCATTAATATGAATCTCATCAATAACCCCCATCTCACTTTCAGCCCCATTACCATCTAAGTGCTGATCTTCCACTGTACTAAGAGACTCTAAATCCTCAACTGTACCCACATCCATAGATATTGGATTTCCTCTTACTTCTCCCGGTTGGGTGTACTTTATATTATACCAATTCTTCTTATTAGTGGTAGCTTTACCAGCCCTACTCAAAATTCTCGCTTCCTTTACACCCAGCTGCCCATGAATCTTGAAACTGACCAATATAAGATATATACGATCAAAGATATTCTCTTATTGTTACTTAATCAGTGTTTCATATCACTACCAGTACTGTAAACTCCCAGCTCAGAATTATTGTCTTTCTATTCCTCACTATTATCTAATACACTAGTTCTTCACATATAAGATTTATCTTCATTATCATTACTATCCGGATTAATTAACCCTTGTGATACATCTTTATCTTCAATTGTATTCTCGTGTGATTTAAATGGTTTACTTTCATGTACCTGATTGGCCCATGATCTAGTTCTCTCAATATCCTATGTTCATGCACTCTTACATAAGAACCTCCATATCTTATAAAGACCACCACTTTATCTTGGCCAGAGACCCAACCAGGCCCATACCATTTATTATCTCTCAGAAAATACACTTTGTCAACAGTCACAAATTTCTCTCCAGAGGACCTATTGTATAGCCACTGGTCTGTGGGAAGAAAATCTTGGACTTTGAGAAAGAGGAAGACTGGAGAAATATGATGATATGGTGGAGAATCAAGAGTGGGAGGGAAATAATGAGAGCCGACAGACTTTTCTTAACAGTGAAATTGGTCTTGTGTTTGTCTCAAGCCTATGTGCTCTCTCTCTCTCTCTCTCTCTGAGGGCACCTCTGTAGCTTTTATGGGGTTCGAATGCCCACACTGGTTTTCCATCCCACCACCTGCAGCAGGGTTTAGTTGATATCATGTTTATAAGTCCTGCAGTTTGGGGTTCTGGACGATATCCTGTTTATGACTTTCAACTCCTGTGGGGTCAAATCTGTGACCCCCGCCCATGGCTGCCTGAATATCTAACAGGCCTAGTTTGCTTACGCAAAGCTCGTTTTATCTTTTCATCATTTGATTAATTGTCTCTCCATCAAGAGCAGGAGGTTTGTTTACCAAAACAGATGGGAGATTTTGATTTCTACAAAATACAATCTGGTATGGACTATAGTCATGCACACTTAACAGGCAATTTTTAGCACTTATAGCGCAACAAATTGCTGTCTCCCATGACAAGTTTGTATTTTCCTTTATTTTATGTAAAGTTTCAGTTAGTGTAGCAATGTGTCTTTCAACTACACCATTTAAACCAAGGACTATATGCTGCTGTAGCTTTGACTGACATGTTTAAATTTTCAGCCATATCACAAAAAATCTGGGAGTTAAATTCACCACCATTATCAGTGTAAACACCCACCTCGGGGACTATATGTATACTGCATATACTGCAACCCGTATCTGTATGAATTTCTTTACTATGATTTGAGGGCCTTTTTTTCGTATAATAGCAACTGCACTCATCCTGCTAAACACATCTATGTTGTATAAATAATACAAATTACATCCCAATTCATGCAAATCCGTTGCCACAACTTAAAATTATTTGCAAGAGAAAAGCAAACAACAGGCCTTGCTTTTGGTTATCTACATTTATGACACAATCTGAGCATCGATTCCTTACAAGTAATTCAATATATGGAATGCATGTGCCAACGCTTCGTAACAAAGCCAATAATCTGTCATAGGATGAATGCCAAAATTGTTTGTGTAGTTTTAAAACCAGATCCTTTTTCTTATCAGAAGGTAATTGCTATCAGTGATAAGAATCTCTTCATTACTACAATCATTCTGATAAAAAAAACACTACTACTATTATCTCTAATATTTGTTGTCCTGTTGATGTGAAAATGCATGTCATTCTTCGTTCAAGCATGAAGGCATTGTTATTACTCAAATCCAAACTTGTTTTTGCCTGTTTCAAGGATGTTTTGCTCAGTAATAGTGGAATCTCGCAGTCAATCGTCTCTGTTTCGATAAAACAGTTTACAGAGCCAATTCTGGCTAGAAACCTAATAGTTTGATAAGAATAAACAGTGACGTTGTCCCCAAATTTGAATGGTATGTGACTTTCACAGCAATGTTTTTTTTGCTCTTCAGTAGGAGATAAGAATTGAACAAAACTCAAAAGCCAGTTTGAACCACACACGGTTTTACAGCTATGACAGCCGCTACTACAAACACAGACTGAGGAGACAAAATCTGTGTTGATGAAGCCATTTGTATTATGTTTCTGCTTTTGAGGTTTCACACTGATCTTCTGTCAAGTGAATATTATGAGGTTTGTCTGGGCAATCTTTGATCCAGTGGTATTTAGAATCACAGAATCTACATCTTGTTATAAATCCATTAAAAGACAGATTTGATTTTCCTGAAAACCTGGTACCTTTGTTTGACTTATTAGCCCAAGCTTGAGTAAACCATCTCCTTTGGTAATGGCGGCCATCAGTATCATTGCGAGTCATGAAGGCAGGCTCCTCTTTAATATTGAATGACATGTCATCCTTCACAATTGACAGTTTTGTCCCCAAAATTCAATTATGGGCCGCTTTCATAGTATTAAATTTTAAATTATTACATGCTGTCAAAGCTAACTGATGATCATTTTGAGTAATACCAGCGTTATCTAGGAGCTTGAATGCTAATACTGCATCAGGAAGTACCATCTCATAGTTTTTGCCTTGATTGTATTTTTGTTCAAATACAATCATATAGTCAGAGATATTCATAATACTGTCTCTGTGAAATTTATCAAATTCAGTGTATACAGCATAGGACCTATTTTGTTTTTCTCAAGAAGTTTGTCCAGTTCTTCCATCAAATAGTCAGTCTCATTGTCCGTATTCAAATCATCAGGGTCTATTTCCATGGCCACCTCCCATGGCTTTCCGCGAGGAGAGAGCGCCAATACGAATGCCCTCTTCTTCTTGTCAAGGTCAGTCGCTAACTGACATATCTTTACCTCTATTTTCCAATGTTCATAGGTCTTATCATCATCATCACCATTTTTTTTATTTACTTCCTTTACAAAAACAAATAGAAAATTACTACAAAATATTTTCTTTGTTCACCACGTGCATTTTCATCAAACAGTAACAAAACAATACTTAACCATTGTTGTGTTTATCAATAATACAAAGGACTTTAATTGCAGTATTAGATCGCAGGAATACAAACATATAGCAAAAATCGTATCGAAGAAATTTAGTCACTCTTTTTTTTTTACTGAGACATTTACAAATCCTTTCTTTTTTTGTTTTAAAACTTGTAATCCACTCCTGAATTACGCTCACCTACCATTGTTAATATCCATATGCTTCACTCAACTCCCATGCTAATAGTTCAGTTGTGGAATAAAGAACGACTCTCTACTGTGAAGATTTCCATTTATATTCCATGATTCAACTTTCATTATTGTTCTACTTCTGGTCTTTAATAGTATCAGAGTGGTTAACAATATGTATATGCAGTGTACAAACATTTCACTTAATGACTAGACTAAATTGGTTGCATCAGATCTTATTTAGGGACTTCATAGCAAAGGGGATAAATATATATGCTTGCATCACTTTTCAGTTTCTTTAGAATTTTTTTAAAACAAGTTCACTTCACCAACTGGGACTATTTTCTGTAGGTCCATTACATAAAATCTAAATAAAAATCCATTTAAACTACAGGTCATAATGCAACAAAATAGGCAAAACACCCGGGGGGGGGGGGGGGGGTGACTACTTTTGCAAGCCACTATGCTCAGCTACCATTGTTAATATCCATAGGCTTCACACAACTCCCATGCTAATAGTTCACATGTGTTCATCTTAGCCCTATTGAATACAGAATTACATTTTTAGAAATTTGGACTGACTGAATTCCAGTGTTCACTTTATAAAAATATTGTAGGAAATCATCTCAAGAAATGTTCACAGGGAAATGTCAGGTTTTTCTGTCTATTTTCCAGGTGTCTTTATTTGATAAGATTTTTCTACCCAGCTGGTTTCTCTGTCTTGTTTACAAAAGTTGCCGATTGACTTCAGGCAAGTTTCTCTCATTCTTATGCAAATAATTAAAATGTGTGTATATCTTCACCAGCCTGATTTTATACAGTTGATTTTTGCAAGGAACAAGTCCTTTGAGATTTTGACCTAGTGCAAGTCTAATTTTGTTATTCTCAATGTGTTCCATACTTGCGTGGTTAAAGTATTCGAATAGAGGCTTCAAGGCTCTAAGTTCTCATCCAGCCAAGGTCGGCCCTTACATTAGGTGAACCAAGGCGGTCACCTAGGGCACAAATGTCCTAGGGGTGCACTCCAAACTGAAAAAAATAATCATTAGAATACAACCAGGGGCACAAATTGTAAGTCTCGCCTAGGGTGTATGAATCCCTTGTGCCAACCCTACATCCTGCTAATCCTAGGATTCAAACCAGATCAAAGTGACTTTTATCAGAGCAATGTTAGCTACCAGAAATAAATATGTATCCACTTTGGTCCAAATATTCCTGCAAAACTAAAAAAGAAAGAGTGTCCAACATTGGGATCGTTTAGCTATGAATGAATGGGTTCAACAGCATGTTATCTTTGATTGTTTGACATGAGCCCAAATATCCCTGTGCTGAGTCTTGTTACTAGTCATTCTGACTTATTCTCATTATTGATATCATTCAAGTACCTTAAAAAGAGTGAGAACAAGGCCGCAAGTTTTCTTCATTGTATTCCATTGGTAATCACCACTCTCCAAAGATAGAGGTTCTGTTCAAAAGCAAGAAAGAAATATACATAAAGCAATGTCCTTGGAATTAATAGGGATTTTATTTATGTATATGCATGGACATCTGCTGCTACTTCTCCAGAGGGGGGAGGGCAAAAGCA